>CM075011.1:13353517-13427306 GCA_037576675.1 Pangasius sanitwongsei | reverse complement strand
ATCACATCTTGATTGTTTTATTTCAAATCCATTGTGGTGGTGTATAAAGGCAAAATCACAAAAATACTTCCGGACCTGACTGTATATATATATATATATAGGGACAGAGAGCACGAGCTAGTCCTTGCTGGGAAAGCTTGCTGCTTCCCACAGAGAAAAGTCTGGGAGAGAGACATGTTTATGGAAATATTTGAGGTCATGACTCCTGAGGGACAGAATGAGAATGAAACGACAGATAGAATACTGGAGTCTATTGATTATGCATATCACGGGAGAGTGAGAGACCAAATTTACAAGCTGGGAGTAGCTGAATCTGGGTTTTTTTGCATTTGTGTGATACAAGAAGAAGTGGACTAACGCAGTGAGTTGCATGTTACATAAGTTTTCTAAGCTTAGGAAAGCTTAGTATTTTACTTTCAGTTGAGCTTATTTGGAAAACCATTAGTTGTCTTTAATGTCACAGAGCACCAAGAGGATATACAGATCTGGTGCTATGTATTGGTATCTGGCTCAGTACTAGTCTGAAATACTGAATCCAATCCGGTATTGGATTGTTAATACATTTTCCTATCTGGTCCACTGATGTATTTTAGGCCACGTGATTTAGACTGACCCATCACAGAAAATAAGACAGCAGCTGTCTTATACCATCGTGTCTCTGATATATTTATAACTGAGCAATAGAAGCTTGCAGAGTCAGTTCACTTATTAACAGCGATGCCAGTATCAGATCAGTATCAGGTGTCATCCTGTACTCAGAGCTCCAATGTTGTTATTGTATTGAAAATAGACATCATTAGATGGGAACAAATCTAGACACTGATGCTTTGTTCTCCCCGTCTATGACCTGAAGTGACAACAGAACGTCAGAAATCCTTGTCTATTTATCAGCACAATACAGTGCTCCTCTTGTCCCTATCCCTGGCTCTTTACCTGTTTATTATGTAATGACCCTATTCATAAATGCTGTACTTAATCTTTAATGTGCCTGTGTCTCATTTTAGTTAAGATTTATGAAGTTGAAGCAGGAATATTAGCAGGCATAAGGGACTGGATATATATTTTTGTACTGCAACACTCTATTATAGTGCCAGCACATTTCCATATAAGCAAGTGTTCCTCAACTGTGCATAAAAAATAAGCACATCAATATTGTCACTGTATAAACTCTAGCTGGGAGGATTAAAATTTTTATTTGGTAACGCCCCCCTGCAGAGAAGAACAGCACTGAGTCTCTTCCTGTAATGTCCAACAAGATTGGAGAAACTTGTAGAAGGATCTTGGACCAAAACTACAGGGTGTCCCAAAAGTCTCCATACGTAGAGGAAATTAACACATTTTAGCAAATTGTAACTTTATTTACAAAACATCCTCTACATGATTGCCATTTCTTTATAAACACACAAGGAGTCGACTCTCCCAACTCTGGCTCCCAGTTTGGCAACAGTGTTGTGTGTGATGTGCTTGCCATGTTTAATGTTAAAGTCCGTTGCAACCTTGTGACAGCTTCCTGATCCAGCCATGAGAATTATTTCAATATGTTCCTCTTTTGTCAAGGGCATTCTTAAAGGCTATCTGAAAAAATATATAAACGAAGTATGAAAAATTTTGGAAGACATCTTGCTAAAAAGTGTTCATTTCCCCTGCTGAGACTTTTGGTGCACCCTGTAATTTATATTCTTATGTTTCTGTATGTGCATGTCCCTCTTCAGTTCAAACCATAGGTTTTTAGCAGGGTTAAACCCAGAGATTGACATGGCCATTACAAAACGCTGAATTTGTCTGAAATTGTGAGCGTTTCTGGTACTGATTTTGATGCATGTTTGGGGCCATTATCTTGGTGAAAACCCATCTACAAACCTAGGATTTACGCTAAAACCTCCTGCTACATAGTTAAATTCATGATGCCAACAATCTTCGCAAGACCACCCTTTGACCACCATCTGGAAATCAGTTCCAAATTATCAATGTTATCCCACCTCATTTCAGACTTGGCATATAGTGTATATAGTAATTATTTTTTCCAAACATATTGATGCTACGTAAAAATAAAATAAAAAAATACTAACAGTGCAGTTCTGAATCTGTGATTTTTGGATTTATATTTTAACCAACCTCCTCACTGTGCAGAGGGGCAGTGTGTTGACGCATCTAATTCACAACTATTTTTTTGTTCTAGACTTTTGAAACTTTTTAAAATTATTGCTCCATTTTTATATCAGTTGGCTAGGTCAATAACCATCAATCTGTACGTTATCAAGGGATTTGTGGACACTGAGATCAATTTAAAAAGTATATTTGTTTAATATAAAGGAAGAACAAAGTATGATGTTTTGCTAGAGGAAAAGTAAGTCGTTTCTGCAATGGCCAGTTGATGGATGCCAATCATTTCCATAGTAAAAATTAATAATACAGAAAGTGAGATGGTGAACATCTATTTGTTGAATATTTCATAGAAAAATATTACTGAATGCTGCATGCTGATGTGGTTGTGGGAGTCTGTGGGGGAGCAAGAAAGATTTCTGGAAAAGCCAGAGAAAAATCTGATCCATTGTAGACTGCATTCTTTCAGCATGATCTCACTGTACCTATCTCAGACCCAGACACACATATCCTGTAGGCAGGCATATGCTACATAAATCTCATTGTGGGTGAGGATATGTGTGTTAAATGACATTATACTTCCAGTTCCTGGTAATCCCCTTCTTGCCAAGCCCCCTGTTTCCCTTGCTCTTCTGTCAGGTTCAGTATTGATCACTGAGTAGAGAATAGTCATGATCTCTGGCTGTGTAACCAGAGCCGTGGATGTTGGGAAAGAGATCAGATACTGGTCAGTGATTAGACCCTGAGAAAGTATGCTCAGGCAGCAGGGTTAGATGTCTAAATAGCCAAAGTGCGTGAGAGGAGAGAGAAAGCAAGAGAGAGTCAAAAGAAGGAAAAGATGGAGGAGGACAGAGAGAAGGAAAACAGGTCTAATGGTCTAACATGAGAGAACTGGGAAAAGGGGAATTCTGATGATTCAAATGGTCAGCAAATTCAGACAGGAGCCTATTTAAAATTAACTGCACACACTTAAATCTAAAGACAGTTAAAGACGAAGATTTTGTGTAAATTATTTGTTTAATGTAAAAGTGAAAAATAATGTGGGAAGGGTTGAAAGTGTGGACAGGTTTAATATAGTAAACAAACTATTCCACATTGATATTTTTGTTCTTCTGAAGGTTTTGACATTTCCTGTTTAATCAAAGCTGTTGTTTGCAACCATTCACTTAACTGATTTTTCTTTTCTTTTGATTTCTGATTGATCAAACACATGACTGAAAGTTTATCTCTTTCAGCCAATCCCTAATCGGAGGATCCCATGTAGAGCAAGTGCCCCTTCTGGCTCTTTTTTTGCCCGAGACAACACAGCCAATTTCCTGTCATGGTGTCGAGAGGTGGGCGTTGGGGAGACCTGCTTGTTTGAGTCTGAGGGACTGGGTGAGTAACCTTTCCTTAGATGAAATTTTACACATTTGTAGTTTAGGTACTGTAGCTCAGGATCTGCCTTTTTGCTTGCTGGCCCTCTAGAGTTTTGTTCTTTCTTTCTTTCTTTCTTTTTTTTTAATTTGATGATACAGAGGATACCGTAGGATGGAGCTTGGTGGTATCTTACATATGCAGTCTCCTCTTATGATGTATCTTGGCTCAGTTCTAGCTTTAATTGTAGCCAGACCTTCTTTTATGTCTAATGTTGTGGGATGATGATGTATGATGCATTCGTGATGACATATAATGTGTGAGATGAAAAATTCACGCTAAATCGAATCCAGCAGCTCTGACTTTGTTTTAATATTTAAGTCTTTCCAGTGCCAGTTATAGCAGTGCTGGAGCAACTCTACTGACTCAATAATGCTAAAAAAAAAACTAAAACAAAACAAAAACATGTGCAGCCATATATGTCCTGTATCATAATTTTGAAACACTTTGACACTGAACGATATTTGAATTATACCATATTTTATGGTAAAGAGGAAAGTTCCTGCTTTTAGTGATCAAAATATTATCGTTGTATTCCTGATATTATTAAACCTTGTCCTGAGACAAAGGGCTCTACACATTTTCGACAGTATTACAGTATATATTTATTGTACAGTATGCAAACTGAAAAACCATTAAGACTCTAAAACTCCCCAGAATTGAATTTCTGAGCTAAAATCTGATTTCTACACCATGTGCCACTATGATTTCTGACTCATAACAATATAAATTGTCACATACATAGTCTACAACAGGATTTGTTCAGTGGTTCCATTACTGATGAAGCACACTTCATCAGCAACTATTGATCCTATACACCTTCTAATCGAAGCAGTGGAATCTGACTGAGAGGTTACACAGAGCAAAGGGGAGATAAGTCACTCTCAGCAAAGTGTATAGAGATGTTTTGTGCTTGGCTGTGGCACAGAGGAAGTCCTTGTGTTTCTCAGCGTCCTCAGCCCGGGGATTTTCTGAGCAGCACACTGTGGCTGGTAGTGGATATGACAGAAAGAGAGAAAGAAGTGTCTCCTCTTTTCCAACCTCCTCTCCTTTCTGTCTGGGATGGTGAATGGACCTAATTGTATCACGCTAGACTCCCAAAGCTTGTCACACTCTCTCTCAGTTCCTGTCACACTCTCTCTCTCTGTTTATCTCTAAGCTGCAATAAACTCTAGTTACCTTAGAAGACTGTAAAAATTAAACCAGATTTTCTCTTTACTCTGGTTCTTTTCATATATTCAAGACAAATGAAGTGCATAATAACAGAAAGAAAGAAAGAAAGAAAGAAAGAAAGAAAGCATGAGATGAGATGAGGTAAGGAAAGTGGGGCAGGCAAACTGATTCCTCTGAATGCACACAGTTTTTCCCTTCCAAATTGCAGTTACACAGTGAATTCTTTGTTTTCTAAGTGTGTGTGTGTGGGTGTGTGTGTGTAAGACCATGTATTTTTGCGAACAGGGCTTTGTATCTTTATGATGTGAGTACTTGGCTGCTTTCATCATTCCTTCTTCATATTAAACGGTCTAATTGACTGACTCTCTCTGGACTCTCAGATCAGTGAAGGGGATTCCACATGTGTGAAATGAGCTTTATGTGCTGGGTTTTTTCCTTTTCGGTTCTGGTCTTGGGCCATTGTTCAAGTACAGGCTCCCTGAGGGTTTCATTCCAGCCAACTGGCTTAATATTTCAGAATATGCATATAGATCTGACTATGTAATTTTAGACCTTTAATCTTTTATTCATTTTTGCTTCTTTCCTCCTACTTTATTTTCTGCTGAGGTAGATGAATGCATGTATGGAGCTGGCATTATAATCAGGTGGGATGCACTATGGTTTGGAGGTGAATTGAAGCTCGTCATGTGTTTACTGCATGTTGTGCTGTATCACCCGATCATTACTCCGTCATGCAAATGAATCATGACTAATAAGGCATGGAGCATTTAACAATGAATAGATGTGGACTCTACAAGCAGGTGTTTTGGAGGGTTATAACATCAAATTTTTATGCATCTTCTGAGGCAATATTGCCACACAACAGGTTGGATTTTCTAGTAGCATACACAGAATTATTAGCTTTGACACATACCTGAAAATTTCAGTTTTGCAAAGCAGTTTCTGAACATTTTACTTCTGGGAACTTTTCCTAGAATGGTCAATCTCTCAAGTTTTCTGCATGCTCTGAGAATTTTCTTTTTTTTAAAATTTAAACTCTCTAACAACATTTTAAATGTAGGGAAGTTAGTGTAAAAGCTTCCATAATGTTAGTTTATATCTTAAGTGGGAAGGTTGTGAAGCAAACAGTTATTACAACACACACCCTAACCCTCTCAGAACCTACTGAATACATGAACGAACCTTCTGATGATTCTCTGTTAGCATTCTCTGTTCGCAGTGAGTAGAATGTTTTATCACTGACATGTGCTTCTTTAAATCTGTCCCACAGTGTGCATTTTCACCACCATAGTGTACATACTTATTTTTCATTCATCAGCTTCTCACCATCACATTACTGCATTGTTGTGCTGTTATTATGTGATGCATAATATTTGAGAATGTTTGATTGTTTGGAAATGTTTGGATGTTTGGGAATCTTTGAAATACCTGGACAAATGTTGAAAGATTTGTGATTTTTGGTTTCTATTGTCTGGCCTGCAGTCTTGCACAAACAGCCACGTGAGGTCTGCCTGTGTCTGCTGGAACTGGGGAGGATAGCGGCTAGGTAGGTGAAATATACTGTATAACACTTTTTACAAACCATTTGCTCTGCCTCATAATTCGCCTGTGAGCACTTTGACGGATGGATTTTTCTATGTCAGGTATAAGGTTGAACCGCCTGGGTTAATTAAGCTGGAGAACGAGATTGAGCAGGAAGAGAAAGCCCCTGAGCCGCCTTCCTCTCCCGTCTCTCCTGCTCAGGGCTCTTCCTTTAACAAAAGCTCCTCCTGCAGGAAAAGCACTGGCAAGCTCCTGGATGATGCCGTAAGTATGACATATAGCTGCTGGCATTAGCCACAAGGAGAGCTATTTCACTGGAATTTGCAGTATGAACACTTTAACTATCGTACATTACATATAGACTGTTTTGTTTGCTGTACAAATTCCCTAAATAGTTTAGAACTATAACCGAAATTGATGTTTGCTCAGGTAAGGCACATTTCTGAGGAACCTCCCTGTAAGTGCCCTAATAAGTTCTGTGTCGAGCGTCAGTCACAGGGCCGCTATCGTGTTGGAGAGAAGATACTCTTCATTCGGGTGGGTACTCTACTCTGTATACTGTATGTGCATACTGTATGAGTTACTTCTGTTGTATGGAGACCTTGGAATTATAATGTTCTGTCTGACTATCAGTTTTAATGTATTGAGTCTTTGACCGTCCATAAGGTCAAAGCAGATAATTAACGTTTTATAGACTTTGAAAATATTTGGTGTGAAACATCTTACATATATTCAGTGATGCCAAAAAAAGGATAAAACTTTAAAATTCCAAGATATCGATATGTCTATCTCATTCTTAGTCTGTCTGTCTGTCTCTCTTCTACCTACATGTACACTAGGGGTGTAATGCAGTGCCATTCTCTGTGTGTGTATCTGTGCTCCAAATGCCCATATCTGTATTTGGTTTAAACCCAAAGTGGACGTGGTCTAAACTGGAGTTTTTTTATTATTATTTTTTTTTATGAACTGTACCATTATGTCTCCAGAAACACTGTAAAACACTGGGGAAACACCAGAGGTAGAAATGCCAGCACTCTCTGAATGACATTTTGAATTTTGGCTCGGACAGTTTCTCAACCTTAGCTACATCACTCGAGTGCATAATTGGTTTAATCTGGACATGTGTGCTTGATTGTTTTCAGTCCCGCTTGTGCAGTTATTATTTTAGTTTGTTCTTGTCTGTTATAATTTGTAACAAATTTAGGTGGTTCTCTGTCCCAAAGTCTAAACAAACTAGTAAGCTAATTTAAGCCACCACCACTCTGATCAGGCAGTTACTAAGGATGAATTTAATGAATGCTGAATTTTCATGTTAATGACCATGATGTTTCTTTGTCATTTGAGCTTGACATCTGACTAATTGAAATGAGCCATCAAGTACTATGTAAACAATTTGGAATATTCAGTGAGCAATTTGGAACTTATTATGAATTAGCATGATTAACATCAGGATAATGAAATCATTTCAAGTCAGCTGTTCATCCCTAACCTCAATTTACTGGTTCATAGACCTCAGTTTGAGAAGCACTGATCTTAGACATGTACACAAGGAGCATCCTACAACAGCACACATGCTGCCTCCACACTAATTGAGATTAGTGAGGTATCGCCTAGTACCCATGGGAACTCCGTTACCTGGCAACAAAAAGCCCAGCCCTCACACCCTGGAGAGAGCGGATGATTTAGTACAGAATATCCTCTGTGTGTGAGTGTTTGCTTTCTCCCATTATTCTCCTCAGTCCTAGTTTAACAGTAATAGGCAGTGATAATGGACCAGTGAAGAAGAGAAGAGAGTGAAGAACATTGGCCAGGCTTCAGAGCAGGCAGATTGGCTTCGTAAATCTTTAATGAAGTGGAGGCGAAATAGCGACAAGTCTGTCAGTACTGACTGCACTGGACTCAAGTATGTGGCATATTTGTACTTTGATCTTGAAGGGGTTTTGAAGTGGTGATGAACTACTAAACATAGCTTAACAAATTGCTAAGACGCAGAGATATTTAACAAGCGTCATCTAACATTTCTGCAGGAAGCCAGTTTTAATCACTTCCTAGCCTTCCTGGTGTATTTACGATGAATGTGTCTCACACTTGGTGACAGCCCATGCACCACTTATCTCAAACAACTGCTGAGATATCTACTCAATTATCTACTCAGATCTCCTTAGATCAGTGTAAGATTAGTGTGTTGGATGTGCACATATGCTCAGAAGAAACCAATTAGTTTAATTCTGCTGTCTGAGGCATTTAAATTAGGAGTGTGACAATCACATTTTTATAGGATGCACTAGGGTTCAGTTTTAGTCATTGTAATCATTTTGATAGACATTTGGATGACTGCTGTGCACCTTGGTGTGTTTTCCTTCTTGATTTGTATAAGAAAGTTCAATTAAAAAATATTCCTATACCACACACTCTCTTTCTGCTATTTGCCATTTTCCACACCGACTATAGATCATACGGAAATTAATTAATGTCTGCTTTTTATTCTGTTTAGTTTAAGTTTTTTTTTTCCTCAAGTTTAACTACAATAATCATGCTCAAAACCATATCTCATTTATGTTAAGAAATTCCCTTCTCCCTAAAAGAAATCGTACAGTACATCACCGTTTCTAACCGAGAGATTTTCTTTCCAGTCAGGTTTGTGCTGCTTAGAAACCAAGGTCACGTAAAATACGACCTTGAGTGGCTCGTGTCTGCTACCAAATGACAGTCATGATGTTTTGTGTGATAATATACACTCCCTCTCACATTCTATTGCTTAAACAGGAGGCATAGACATAGCAACATGGGTCATCACCAATTCATGTAATTCAAATAGCAATCGAAAGCCAAATTCTTTGAATGCCTCTCATTGAAGGACAGGACTTTTAAGTCTCTGAGAGAGGTTAAGTAAGATGTCAGTCTATCTGCCGTTCCTTTTTTTTTCTTCCCATGCTACATTTACTGGTGCAGACAGCAATTAAAATTCAAACCTTGGTGGATACCTGGGCTGAGAAATGGGATGAGTAATGAGTAAAGTGTAATGGGGACAAAGGCAATGGAGTAAACTTCAATAAAAATACCAAACGTGCTGTCAGGTTGAATGAAGCTGTGTAGAGTGTTCTGCTCATTTTAATAGACATGCGGACACACTCATGACTTTAGGTACCTCTCAGACAAACAAATTATTTAATGGTAATATGTATTGTTTGATTAAACTCCTAGAAAAAGATTAGACATGGAAAATACTGCTAATGAGAGAACTGACCTTCACTGATAACCTTCTCTTAACATTTTACTCTGCTGACTGTGTGTGCACCTTCATGATGTCAAGTCAGTAAACCAATTCTGCAGTGCAAGTCAATTACATGTGACAGCAGCACCTTGTGTGTGTTTGTGTGTGTGTGTGTGTGTGTGAGAGAGAGAGAGAGAATGAGAGAGAGAGAGAGAGAGAATCAGATCTCTTCATTGCTGTGACTTTGTCTCTCCACCCAAAGCCTATTAAGTCGGTGAAGGCAGAGCCTAAGGGCTCTTCCTCACTGGAGCCCTCATGGCTGTCTCTCTCCCTCATCGCGTTAAGCACCTTATGAATGTTTTATGTTATTATACCACCCCAGGGCAGTATAAACACATTTCAGTGTATTGAAAAATAAGCTCTATGATGCTTTGCTCCTTCGTATTGCCACTCTTGTTGTTTGTTTTTTTTCCTATTTCCCTCCGGCGCTCACTTTTGATAAGTTGTAGCTGTTCTGATGCTTGTGTTTTGCTGGGTCAGCTCCTTTATTTCAAAGGGACAGCTACACCAGAGGGGAAGAGTGATGGCTTGTCATTTTTTGCCCTTTATAAAAGTTTAATCGGGTCGATCAGTGGCAGTTTGCACGTGTGTGCTCGTGGAACAGAGGAACTTATCGCTGAGGGTTTTCAACCTGCTACAGTGTTATTATGAATCTTATGTTATCAGATAATGTGCTTAACTAGCACACACCAGATTTATGAAGTTTGCGTGCATTTCGAATTGTGCCTTTGCAGTTGTAATTTACTGAACTGTTTAAAGTTGAAAAAAAGGCATGAAATCAGAACAGAAAGAGTATGAGTGTGTGAATGTGTGTGATGCCCTGCAATGGACTTGTGTCCCTTCCAGGGTGTATTCCTGCTTTGTGTCCAGTGTTCCCACTGGGGAGTACTGTGCTCTGGATCCGCCACATCCCTGACCAGGATAAAGATAATTATTGGTTATTGAAGATAAATGAATTCATTAAATGTATCATACAAAATATAACTTTTGAGTCTGGTTCCTCTTAAGGTTTCTTCCTCATATCATCTCAGTGAGTTTTTTCTTGCCACTGTCGCCTCTGGCTTGTCGTTAGGGATCTAAATCCTGAGTTCTGTAAAGCTGCTTTGTCACAATAATATACAAATAAAATTGAATTGAATTGAATTGGTAGGTTGTTTCATACAAATGTGTCCTTCTCCTGACCCGTGTGTTCCTTTTTTTTAAAATCATTTTCTGTATATACTAGCAGTTTATGATAGGTGAGTGGCTTAGGGCCCCTAGGGACTAGAACCAATAAGTGAGAAGCCTTTCGTTTATTCACCGTCTGCCTTATTGGATTCAGGGTGAGATTGCCATGGCACCCAGTCTTGAGAATGTGCCTTGGGGTGCACCAGGTGACAAAAGCCAAAATTGGGGTGTGAAGAAGTGAGTGGAGGTGTTGAGAGAAGAAAAGTGATTTCAGTGACTGACTGTGTTTGCATTCAAAGGATGTTGGTGTTTGAATGTTTCTTGTTTACTAGCCTCAGTATCATGATGCTCCATAGATCAATGGTTACAGAGAGATTTGGTGAGATTCTAGTGTACAACAGTTACACTGGTTACATGGTTAAGTAAGCTCCATGGCCCTGGGCTATGAAAAATTTATTTTATTTAAATCATAAATTTATTATTTAAATAAAATAAAATTTTCATAGCCCAGGGCCATGGATGAATGTAATGTAATGAATAGGCCAGTATTAAGCAATAAGATGGTATGTCTACACTAATCTGACGCAACAAGAAAACAAAAAAGAATAGGCACACAACCTGAACAGGAGATCAACTGTTTCTGAAAAACCTCAAAATGACAACCGCTTTATTTTGTGCTCCCACCCCAATCCCCCTGTCTTGCACGATGACACGGATACACATGATTTGCATGATGAAATTGGCAAGATGAAGATTCAAACTTTTTTTTTTTTAAATACCTGTGTGATATAGTGATATAGTGATATAGTGAGGCACTATGCTGGAGCCCACACAGCCTAAAATGTGTCATTTAAACGGTATTTAAACGCTTTAAGCATTAAGCATTTTCTCACTGATCTTTCCATTTCAATAGATGCTGCACAATAAACACGTGATGGTGCGAGTAGGTGGCGGCTGGGAGACCTTTGAGAGTTACCTGCTGAAGCATGACCCCTGCCGTATGCTGCAGATTTCCAGAGTGGAAGGCAAAGTGTCACCCATCTCCATCAAGTCCCCTAGCATCAAGGACCTAACCCCTGACAGCTACCTGGTGGTGGCAGCCCACTACAGAAGTAAGAAGTAATAAAGGCCAGTGACAGATGAGGAATATGAGGAATGAAAAATAGGCTTTGAGCTGAAGCGCATATCACTTATGTGTGGCACTAACATGTAAAGTAAAGCTGTTAGTTGGCATCTCTCTAGCATCCATCATGTGAGGCTCGAACCACTGGGATCCAGTCATTTATATCTGATGCAAAAAAATGGTAAAATATACTCTGGACTAAGCAATGGCAATCTCAAACTTTATTTCTGAGCTTTATTTTTCTTGCAAATTGTTATCAGTACGTAGGCTGCTTGTATTAATACAGCTAATTTAGCTAATTTGACACACAGTGTCTGAACAGTACAGTAGGGCTGAAACACAGACTGTTGGTTTTAAGGGGAGAGGAACTGGAAAAAAACAAGATTTTTATTTGTATACTATTTTTGACATCTCAGAACGCAATTTGATAAGTCAAAGATGATCACTTGTAGCCTGGGATTGCAATTCATATACGTAGTGTAGATTATGTTGATTTAGTTTTGTTCTTCTGCTTTTACTTTCATTAGCCGAGATTTCTGCATAACTATTGCTTAAAGCTGACTGATGTACATACATTTACATTTTTTTCCTCGCAAAATGACCGACATTGTCATAACTTCTTAATGTATAAATTTGCAGTATTGTATCATGTCTCAATATTAAGCAATGTTGTTTTCTCTAGAATTTGTCCACTTTATAGAAAATGATTTTCTTAAACACTTTTCGATGATGACTTTTCTTATTGTAAGAACAGATATAATGTAAATGTAATCACCTTTCTTCTATGCAAGACCAATCAAACATGTGAGCTGTTAATAGAATTTGATGTATGTCTGGAGTAAAATAAATCAGCAAGCTTTTCAGTGTTTTTATCCATTAAATTAAAGTAATTAATGTTTCTAGAAGTACGGTGTGTACCATCATCTATTCTGGCCAAATTCACATTCCTTCCCACTGAAGCTTGTTTGGCTGAAACTCATTCCAAGAACAGGCTCCAGTTGCAAAGCTGTCCTACAGTGTCCTCTTCTGGCTGAAACCTTTTCATGTTTCAAGTAACGAAAAATATGTTTTCAATTACTTGTCACAAGGCGCTATTTCAATCTTGGACTAAGTAAAGTCCATGATTTGATTTAGTATTCTAGCTTAAGATCTTATTTGCATGTTTCTGTAAACTGCAGCACTGATGTTATAGATTAGAAGAGGGGAGCTGAGATTAATTTAATTATTATTATTAAATTAATTAGAATTTCAGACACAGGTATCACTTTCACAGTATTTGTTTTAGTCATGCTTTTCTTTCGAGATACACTCACCAACCAAATTATTAGGAATCTGATTCTAAAACTGGGTAAAACTGTGCATTCAGTGATGCTTTTCTGCTCACAGCTGTTGCAACTAGTGGCTATTTGAGTTACCGTAGCTTACCTGTCTGCTTGAACCAGTCTGTTCATTCTTCATTACTTCTCTCGTTAACAAGGCATTTCCACTCACAGAATTACTGCTGGGTATTTTTGTTGTTGTTGTTGTTGTTGTTTGCTTTTCACTCTATTTTGTGTAAACTGTAGAGAATGCTGTGTGTGAAAATGCCAGATCAGCTGTTTCTGAAATACTCAGATCACCCTGTCTGGCACCAGTACCCATCCATATACACACATGCATAGGGGGAAATTTAGAGCAATCCACCAACCGGCATGTTTTTGGGAGGTCGGAGGAAACCCGAGAATGCAGAGGAATCCCATGCTGACATGGGGGGAACATGTTAAAGTCTGTATGGACAGCAAAAGGTGAAACGCAACGAAATACATGTACTCTTATTACAGTACTTGAGTACGTGATTCACTGTGAGTACTTTTTTGAGTATAATTAAACTTTGCTTTTAATTTTTTGCTTGTTTGTTTGTACAAAAATTCAATATTCAAGTTAGCTACATTTATTTTTCATCCCAGTTAAAGAGTAAAAAAATAATGTATTTAATCCTGGAGGACTGTAAGTCAATTAAAAGACAGTATGTGCACATTTTAAATAATTCGTTTTTGAGATTGAATAAAAATAAAGCAGTTTCCTGACAAAAGCCTACACTTCAGCCACCAAATGTTTAGCAGTAATGTCAATGAGACAGTGGAGTCAGATGAGCATCCCTGACCCAATTTATCAGGTATACTATACGGCCAAAAGTATGTGAACACCGGGCCATAACACTGATATGTGCTTCTAGAACATCCCACTCCAGATATAGTCCCACCCTTTGCTATTATAGTAATCTTCACTCTTCTGGGAGGACTTTCCACTAGATTTCGGAGCATTGCTGTGAGGATTTCCCATTCAGATACAAGAGCATTAGTGAAGTCAGGCACTGATGTCGGATGAGGAGGCCTGAGGTGCAGTCTGCATTCCAGTTCATCCCAAAGGTGTTCAGTGGGGTTGGGGTCAGGGGTCTGTGCACTACACTCGAGTTCTTCCACTCCAACATTGGCTCCCCATGTCTTCATGGACCTTACTTGGGGCACTGTCATGCTGGAATATGTTTGAGCCCTTTAGTTCCAGTGAAGGGAAATTGTAACGCTACAGCAAACAAAGACATTCTATACAACTGTATGCTTCCAACTTTGTGGCAATAGTTTGAGGAAGAGCCACATACGGGTGTGATGGTCAGGTGTCCAGAACCTTTTGGTCATATAGTGTAGATTCAGTTTTAGGTGCTTCAAAGGAAATAACATGATAATGATCTAAAAATTATGCAAGCCAGATCCCGTAGAAATTTCGCAACTTAACATCCAATCTACAAAAGCATGTACAGGCTAAGCCATGAGCTAGCTAGGCAGATCTTTTGATATTTTACAGTATGAAATCTCTGTATTCGACTTAAACTATCATTTCGATGTTCAGTAGTGATTGCCTGTTATGTTAAATATATCTAAGTGCTGCTGAAATCTACTGAAATCCCAACAGCATTTGGCTAAGTTAGCTAGCCAGCTAAAGTTACTGTTCTTTAAATACCACTGATAATCAAGGTGGTGTTCACTTCAGCATAGCTCACTTGGTTAGTTAACGGAATTGTTCAAAAATGCATTCCTCAGATATAAAACATGTTCAGATTAGGTGTGTCAATTGCAGACATATAAACAAGTAATTTGTAAAGTAATTATTCAAGTAGTTTTTCACCAGGTTACTCTTACTTTTACAGAGTAATTTTCTGCTGTGTTTCTAGTCTGTGTGTGTGTGTATGTCTGTACAGAAATATCAAACAAAAAATCAGAATTGGATGAAGTTAAGATTTATTCAAGCCCATTACACTAACACAGCGGCCTTATACCCTTCAGATGGTGAGGGCTGGGATTTCAGGGTTCGGGGAAAAACGGCAAGCACATTGAGCTTTGGTAGTAAAGATATTTTATAAGCCTTTCTTTAAAAAAATTTCACGTTAATAGAAAAACTGTAGCACAGTTCTGTGCCTGGCTTTCAATGACACAGTAAGACCGTCACACATGAGAGGAGCACTATAGCTGAGCGAGCTAAACTATGACGCTGCCTTATTTCACACACTAGGGAACTGACACTGTTATGGCTGTTGGGTCATAATATGCTGCCCTACATCCGAGTAAATCAACACAACACAAGAATAACCAGTGACCTTCATTTACCACCAGTATAATAAAATAAGAACATACATTACTAATATTGTTGGGTAGATGGGTTTGTAATGTAATATTTATAAATATCAAATAGATGAGTATTCATTCTTAGCTTCAACATTGTGTTCACTCATGACAGAACAAATAATTACATTGCACTATAGTCCTCGAACCAAAACGCAGCAAAGTATAACTTAACCCTAAAATATATAAGTGTGGCTAACAGAATGTGCCAAAGGCCTTACTTCAATCCATTACAAAATGTGATATAAATGTGTATTAGTGTTACATTCCTCTCAACTGTTTGTACTATTTAAAAAATAAAGGACCCTTCTTCATTAGCATCCTGCTGGATGATTTGTGAACTTGCCATGTCTCTCAGTAGTGATGCATAAACACGTGTATTAAAAGACACATTGCTGCTTTGGTGATGTCAGTGTTCCGTTGGTTGGCACATCGCATCTCAGCATGATAAAGTAAGCGTGACCTCCAAAGAGCTCCATCCTATCAGATGTCCTTTGCAGGAAGCTTGGCAAAATGTCTATATGCTACAAACACCGACCCATAAAGCTTAGATTTCAAGAAAGAAAAAAACAGCCTTCTCATTTGGATGGTTAACACTGCTCATGTGGGCTGAGTCTCCAAGTTGACACCGGTTGTCTTCTCTTCATCTTGTGCTAGCCAACCTGCCACTAAGAGAGAGAATAAACAGACGGAATAAGCAGATGAGTCTAAACTACACAGCTGGTCAAGGTTTAATGTGGTTTCATACAAGATTTACCCTAAGTCCACCGCTTCCAGATGGTGATGTGCTCATCGCCTGCTTTTCCATCTCCTCTTGTTTCTTCTTTTTCCTTTCCACTGCTTCTGGGTTCTTGATGCCTCTCTGTGTGCTCTAAATTCAGAAAAACCAAAGCTAGACCATTTGTACAATCTTACTTAGTGAGAAACCTCAGTTTGGATTAAGAACAATAAAACGCTTTCTTAAAAAACATTTCTGTGTACTATGTATACAACTGCACTTTATAAATAAAAAAGGGTAAAGTCTCATGTTATATAAGCTGGTGCTTGAGCGTACTGTGCTTATCAGAGGCATGCTGAGAACGTGGGATGACATGGGGAATGAAAGTGAGCATTCGTTTTGTGTACAAGAAACATTCGAGAAACCTGTGTGGTTACAAGCAGTTGCACTGTTATCAGTCTTGTTCACTTCAAATCAGCCGCTGTAGAAAATCGCAGCAATGTGACGCTGCCTGAATGCACAGAGGGCAAAGTGTAGAGATGAAAAAGAAAAAAAAAAAAAGGTACTCTACTTACCGTGCCACTTTAGCGGCTCGACGAGCGGTGAGCACTGATGAAAATCTCTAGAGGGCCCACAATGTATATGAGGGGCAAACCAAAAATCAATTTCAAGCCTTCTGATAAAATGTGATAGATGGAATAACCTGATAGGATGTTTTTTTTTTAAATCTTTGAAGGTGTCAAATGGGAAAGACAGAAATGATGGTGCAGGTTTGATCCTCCATCTTTCATATAACACATTCACTACGTATGATCATATGACCAGTAATATGCCCAGGTGAAACGACATGTCAGAGAGACTGGATGTTTTTTTAATGAGTAAGTGTGAGCAGAAACAGCCCAGAAGCTCAAAATCGAAAAAAGAAATGCACTGAAAATGAAAGGAGTCTGAGAGAAACAGCAGGGGTTACACCAGCCTTATAAAGAACATTAAACATCCTCTCTGGTGTTTATAACTAGTCTCACTACTGAAAGTAAATCTGCTTTGCTACTTCATGTTATAAAATAGTTAGGAATAAGGCCATTACCTCTTTCTGTCGCTTCTCTGCAGCTTCAGCCAGCTGTCGCCTTTTCGTTTCCTGCAGATAATAAAAAGAAATGCATGTGAAGATGCCAAATAACTATTATTACAGACTTCAGGGGTATTGCATGGAGTGGCAAAAATGGGTGTGTGGGCATCATCAAACAGATTTGACCAGATTTTCATACACAAATCCTGTTTGGACCAGATGCTATCCTACCTACATTTTCTCAATTCTATGCAAATTAGGTTATGATGCAGTACTGCGACAAATCCACATGACTGGCTTGACATGCTCCCACTGAACAATCCTATGCCACATGTGGTCCAACCTTCCTACTTGTAATTAGTTCCCACTGAAACTGAAGAAAAAGTCTATCACCGTGGTTTCATCTTCATCATCCTGTCATATTTACTGCTAATGAACTGCTACAGTAGAGCAAGACCCGCCCCCGGGGGTGGGACTTATATGTTCTAGAGAGCATTTCATTGGACGAACATAAGACAAAATCAACAAAAAATTGAATGTTTTCTCAGAAGTGACGAATTATAAAATTAAATTCTGTAAAACTATTTTTATTTATAGACATACAACCATACTGGTGTCCATAACGCTACGGAACAGGTTAAAAAAAAAAAAAAAAAAAAAAAAAAGCTAGGAAACACAAGTTTGATTTCAGGAGCACTTCACTTCAAACACACTGATTAGGAGAGGTGTAAGATGATGGCCATACTAGGCAGTAAAACAAAAGGCATGCTGGCAGAAAATAAACAAAGTAAGATCTTTAACTGTGTATAAAAAGGCACATGGAAACATACATGTTGTAACATAAATGGCAGACAAAGCAATGTATATGAATTGGGATGTACTTACAGGATCGGGAGTTACCACGACGTCGTCCGCAGCTCCACCCAGGCAGGGCAGACACATCCCCATACTGCACACGGCAGCAGATTCCCACCCAGCGCCAAACAGTCCGGAAAAGTTTTCAACAGCCACCAAGATTAATACCAACACTTAGCTAAACACCGTAGCTCAATAGCAACTATGGCAATGCGCGACTGTCACTGAAAATAATTCGGTTGTGCGAAAAAAAAAAGTACAAAACTGTGAAAACGCTAGGAATGCTAGCTCGCTAACTCTATGTTAGCTAATGTAAACAAATGCTCGCTAGCTGCAGCTATTACATACTAAAAAAGCACTAAGGAACTAAAAATCCAATGAATTCCAACCAAACCTCTTCTTCATGCGAGCTGACATCTGGAAAAAAATAGTTTCCGACCTTGTTTAGTACATACTTAACGTATGATCTTGTTGAACTTTAAAGCCAGCAATAGGCAGTGTTAAGCAGGCTACAGTATGATGATCAGCTGTCAGGATGTTAGTGGTTTTACTGCGGGGTCCGTTATAGCAGGAGAGGAGAGCGCCTCTGCCCTGTTACTCAGCAGCGCCACACAGCGGCACGGAAGAGTACAGCAGGTTTAAAAAGTAAACACACCCTGGGTTTCTCAAACCGAAACCTATCCTGAGAGTTTTAGCTTTTCGTAGCCATGTCAAGCCAAGGAAGGAGTATCCAATACACTCATGAAATGCCACTATGCACTACATAGGGTTAGTGATCAAATGGTGTACCCTAGATTCCCAGGGTAGCCTAGTTACGGAATACCCACAATGCACTTCGCCGTTTGTAGGGAATAGCGAGTAGGACAGTTCAGACACAAGGAATTAATATGTTAAAATTAAATCGGAATTGTCATTGGTTTCTTACACATGGGTTTTGTAAATATATTCCTGGTGGAACTGATTTAAAACCGAGGCTTTAATAAACTTTTTAAATAAAATGTTTTCAGTCATTCAGGTCAGTCTCAATGTCTATGAATGTGTTATAAAGCTGAAAAGGTTTGGCGTGTGTTATAGATATTTGGAGTGTGTTATAATCCCGAAGACGCCTGGCACTTGTTGAAGAACTTTGGATGAATGGTATTCATTCATTCATTCATTCATTCATTCATTCATTTATGCATTCATTCATTCATTCATGCATACATTCATTCATGCATTGATGCATTCATTCATTCATTCATTTATGCATTCATTCATTCATTCATTCATTCATGCATACATTCATTCATGCATTCATCTTTAGCAATTGCTTAATCCTGGACAGGGTCATGGTGGATCCAGAGCCTATCTTGGGAGCACTAGGCATGAGGCAGGAAAACACCCAGTGAATGCTTTCATCCTCTGCCCAGTGTTTTACTGCCATTGGCTCCTGATACACAGAGACCCTGGCCAAGATAAAGTGGTCACTGAATGAAAGGTGAACGAATGAATGAATCTACAGCATGTTTTTTTGTGGTGAAACTGGAGAACTCAGAGGAAAGCACTGATGGCACTGACACAGGGAGAACATGCACAGAAACTTCACACAGACAGTAACCCATGCTCAGGAACACTAGCCACTGCTCCTGTGTGGAAGTCTGCAACAAAAATACTGCTGTGGCTATATAGAGGGTGATGACTTTTGAACTCGATTTGCGTATTAGTCTGAGGAACTTTAAGCTGATTTACTGTTGAGCACTGTTGATGGGGTTGTTTTCAATACTTGTGTTAGCTTTAAGGCCTGGGGTTATTTGGGTTAGGAAATGTTTTGGTATATCAAGGGTTTCTGTAAAGTTTAGTTCGCCCTGTTTGGCTTTTGTAGTTCGACTTCTTGGGTTCTGCCATCTTAGCAGTCTTTATAAAGTCTGTAAAGTGCAAGTTCCCGTTATTTAATACCGAGCTCTTTTTCCAGCATGCACCTTGGGTCTGATCACTAGAGTGTCAGAAATCTGCTTCTCTCATAGAGTATGTAAGTACGTAAGACAATGTACTATCAGATGAGTGAAATGAGGGGTCACTGATAATGAAGTTAGATGTCTTTTTGTAAAGTTGGATGAAAATATCTACACATTACAGCAAGGGTGTCGACAAAATATCTACTCAGATAAAAACCTTCAGTGTCCATGGCTCTCCAGTTGGTGAAAATTAAAGGAGGAAACGTCAGTGTTATATACATCCAAACAAATATGCAACAAATCATAGACAAATGGACATCTCTTCAGAAATCTTTCCCTTGCAGTAGGCTTTAGGAGTCCTAGCAGAGGTGTTCATGCGTTTTAGTCCGTCTAGCTCACAATTTGGTCACTGGGTGGCGATAAGAGCTTGGAATCACAAAAAATAAAAACATAGAAGAAGAAGACGACGGCGGCGACGGAGAAGAAGAAGAGGAGGCGGAAGAAGAAGAGGGGCTGGCACTGGCGCTGTCTGGTTCTTAGACAAAGCTAATACATGCTACCTGAGTGGAGGGTCACTAACGTAACAGATATACTCGAGTATAACTGACAGAGGTTTGTCCATAGAGCTGGTGTTGTTTGCAGACTCATTCTCGCTGCTTTGTGTTTTTGAACTGTGGTAGGTCGATTTCAGTCATGTTACTGTAGATTAGCTTTAGCCAAAGAGATTCTGTCATTCATGTCATGCTTTTGCTTAATGCACCAAAAACGCCGACATGGGAACACAGACTCTCTCAACAAACTTAACTTATCTTTAACACAAGTTACTGCCAAAAGAACAAAATGGAAAGACAGACCAGTCGGTTTTTTTTTTTTTCAGTCGGCTTTCAAACAGGAACAGGGGATAATTTGGCTTAATGTGTTAAAACAACAACAACCTAGAAAAGCTAAACTTTAAGCACATAAGCACAGTTTACTCTTACATAAAGTTAATATAAAGTAAACTACACACAGACATAAGCTAATGATTAACATAAATATAGCAGTAGACAGTTTATAAGTGCTAAAGTTTGAGAGATTGTACCACTTTAAATTGTCTCCTCATAACATGTGTCTATGCAGAAGAAAATACATAACCTAAAATAATTTTGTCTTTTGATTACTTTATCTTTAAGCAGTGGGCATTTGGTGTTCCTGTTGTTGTTTTGGTACATTAAAAGCATGGTAAGAATATTAACATGTCCCCAAACCAGATATGTCAAGTGTCCTGTTTCATTCCCTCTATGGCAGGTTTTATCACCTCACCTTTACGAATGCAAGTTAAAGCTATTCACTATGCACATTCATTCTGGTATGTTCATTTCGTTTTGTCTTTCTCTGGATCTGAGTGCAGGGTCTATGGATGTGATCCGGTGTGTGCGCTCTCTCCTGGACCTCCATGTTCAGCTGCAGAGAGCTGTAGCCCTTCAGGGAGAGATCCAGGCACAGTTTCTTGCTCAGCTTTTACATCCAGACAATGCGAGCCCACAGCAGCTGCCTCTGCCACAGCTGGACTTGACCGGGGACGATCTGGAGCTTTCGCTGTCTGTCTTTGAACGGGCTCTGGATGACAGCAAACTCCCAAAGAGGCAGTGGGGTTCGAGGCTGGCCCAGCTCCTCTGTGTGAAGACATCAGATGAGGATGATCATGAGCTGAGTTATGAAGCTGTAAAGTCAGATGTGAGGAGGCAGGCGTGTTCCTTGGAGTATCAGAGGTGGAGGGACTTTAACAAGGTCCAGTATGATCCTCATAAGGGGGTGCGGGAGCTAAAAGTCGGTGTGGAGGAAGCAGCAAAGAAGTGGCTCCAGCCTGAAAAGTGCAGCTCTGAGGAAGTGGTGAGAAAAGTGGCCCTGCAGAAATTCCTCTCCCTTCTCCCACCAGATGCGATTGAGAAGACAAGCGAAGAGCAGCCGCAGAACATGGAGGAGGCTGCCATCATGGCGGCATCCTTCCTGGAAGGCAACAGGGCTGAATGGAACAAACACGGGGAGAGACAGCATGATGATGCACATACTGATCATGGCTACTCAAGGTAAGACACTGTCTATAAGCAGTTTCCCATCAGACAGTGTGCTACAGCATGGTATGTTAACAAAGCCCTTTTGTTTCCATTGCCATGTAACCTGTCCTGTAAATAATTACCTGTGCTGAACATGTTTATTCTTCTTACCATGATATCAATCATACTGAACAGAGATGTATGAGTGGGGCTAAATATGATGCAGAGCATTGATTAGCGAAACGCCGTCGTCATGGAAAAGTCACAAGTCGTAACTCGGGTCAGACAGCCTCTATATTAAGTGTCATTACAGGGCAGTACAGCACAGCGGTAGGATAGTGACTGTCTGCTAAAGTTTATTTCTCTGTTTAAATGTCTTTTTCTGGTGGATTTAGAGGTGATCTCACATGGCAAATGTCATGTATCTGGTTCAATTTCATTTATTGATCTACATTAGCGTCTTCTTGTTGTTGATATTTAGCTTTTTCATTTCTTGCCCATATAAAATGTGTCATCTTCAAGTTAAACCAAATGGCTTTCCATTCACAACATATGGTCATTACACAGGGTGTAACATAATATAATGCGATTTGAGATTTAGCCATTGAAAATTAGAGACTCGTTGTATTTTGATCACAGCTTTCGGTAAGATTGAAGTATTGGCACACCAGATTCAATTGGGTCTGCTTGCGGGCCGACAAACTCATTGTGTCACATGCTCAGTAAGACCCCTGTAAAATACTTACTTACCACACATACAGTATATTAGCATGATATAATCTATATGCTTATTTTTGATGTATGTTTTAATATTTTATTAATCATTTAGGTGGTTACATGAGCACTGCACTAGTCAGCTATTCATCCCCTTTAAGAGTCATCATCCCATAACCTCCAGAAAACCCTGCGTACTTCCACAGGTACCCTTATGTTGTGGAAAACAGACACATGTACTTGACTGGGGTATAGGTAGTTCTGGATCTGGATTACAGTACCGTCGTGTACCACCCTGTCCAGTGGAAAAGTTGCGTGTTGCTGTGCGTTGCTGTGCGTCTAGGGTGAAGGTGGAGATGTATTCGAACCTGATTGTCCTTGACATTTGACCTAAATCCATTTCAGGGATTATATCAGCTCAAATGAGCTGAAGAAGCTGGACTCAGAACCAGTCTTCCCATCTGATAGCCACAGCCTGGAAGTTACTGTTGGAGATGAGCATTTTGAAGAGGAAGAGTTTTCTGAAGCTATGCTTTCCCCATCAGCGGTTGACATAAAGCCAGTCCTAAATGCTGAGGACACACCATCCATTCGAAATGATTCTCAACTTTTGCTTCATGGACCCTGCTATAGTGGTGAATCGATTAAGTCTTCACCAAGGCGAGCTAATAAGAATGGGAACATAACCACAGGAACAAAATTAAAACGCATACTTGATTGTCCAGACTGTGGTAGCAAGTTCAAGAGGTTTGACTACCTAAGAAAGCACATATGTACTCCTGGGCAAAGTCTGGGGTGCCAACACTGCGATCTGCGCTTCCCCTCCCTCTCCCAGTTAACAAACCACCTACGTGTACATCGGAAAATGTTGCACTGTCCCGAGTGCAACAAGGCTTTCAGAGACCGATTCAACCTCCGCTGCCACCAGCGCACACACACAGGTATGCTAGAGATGTCCAAGTCATTTATAGATGATATTAATGGCAGTAGATTTGCATGATATTGCTACAGTGTGTGGCATTGAAATTCGTATACATTATGTGTAAATGCCAGGCAACATTGGGCTGGTTAAATATGTGATAAAAAAAATTAGCACATTTGAGCCATGTGCACCGATTTTTCCTTTACATTTTACTCCATTTCGCAGTAGAGATGCATACTATACCTGAAATTAAACTGTACGTTTGCATCATGCGCCATCCATGGCCATGTGGCAGCTAGAAAGTTCTCCTGAATGACACACATTGTATCTATACACATGGCCTCATTTTAGCAGGTAAACCTAACTGTAGCCCATCTGTTACGCAGTTCTTTCAGCCTCAGTTCACTCCCTCCCTCATCTAAAAGGAGCATCAGTTTCCCAAGATTTCCCATATCTAGTACAAATAGAAGACATTTTGTATTGTAGTCGAAGCTCTTTAAATCTTACTGATATGTTAATGTTAAGATGGCGGTCCACTTGTATCTGATCACAAAATGAATTGATTAGACTTATGTCTGTTTCGCTATGGCAGACTAGCCAAAAACTCGATCAAATCATGAGAAAAGCACGCTTAACCAGCGAGGGTTTAGACATTTTAGACAGACTGACTGCATTTACAAGTGTTTTTGTTCAACTGCCTCCTTACTCGACGTGATCTAAATAAAAACATTTCCATGTCATTTTGGTATAAATGAGTTTTCTTTAAAGTAGAAGTGTCAATGCATATTACTGACAACTCGTTTAGAGTTCAGTCTAGGATTGTGCAGTGCAGCGAAACATACCTCTCTCTATTCTTTGAGTGTTTTTGAAATTCCATGGAGCCACAACTCTGCTCTGGGTATGACTTTACAGACTGTCCAAAATAAACTCCATAATAAATGCTATACTATTCTAGACACTGTCAGCATTCTAACTCTTGGCTACTCTTGGCAGGCGAGCGCCCCCATATCTGCTCTGATTGCGGCTCTGCGTTTGCTCAGGAGCGAGGGCTACAGGAGCACCGCAACATCCACACCGGCGAGAGACCCTTCCAGTGCCCAGTGTGCAGGAAAGGCTTCAGCCACAGCCGCACGCTTGCCAAACACGTGGTTGTCCACTCGGAAGCGAGGCCTTACATGTGCTCCGACTGTGGCAGAGCTTTTAAGATTAAAGACAACCTGCATCAGCATCAGAAGAAAATGCATCCCAGCAAATACTTGTGAACACACCCTATAGCTGAAACACAGACTCCTGAATGAGCCATGCAGTTTACAAGCAAAAGTGGTACAATATACAGTTTATTTATACTGAGGTTTTTGTTTTTTTTTTATACCGCCAATGGCGCTCAAGACCTCCCTTTTCACAGTGAGGGGGAAATAAGTATTTGTACACTTTTGTTTTTGTTATTTAATATATGTCCAGTGCATGTATCCACTTCAAATTTACACACATAATATCTTTTTAATTATAAAAGGAAAAACAAAAAAGTATGTATTCATAAGCATGCAAAAAGCTGTGTTAAAAGAAGGAACTCGATAGGGGAAAAGTATAACAGTATTTGGACACCATAAATTATGAATGCTAGTATTCAAAACACAAATCCGGTCTTCTCAGAGGTTCTATGGAGCAGGTTTGAAAGTGCTCTTTGGTGGGGGGAAAAAATTGTAATCCAAGGCACACTTCCAATTTAGAAATGTTCTACTAAATATTTTTTTTCTACAAAATATGTTTTTAAATATTGTTTTTGTACACAAACATCAATAATCAAAAAGGACTACAGGCTCTTCAGTATTTTTTGAACAGTTGACCACTGGAAGCTTATCCTCCTGCGGAATTCATTCTTCAGTTAACAGAATGGACATTTAAAAAAAAAAAAACACTGTGTTTCTCTTTCAGGATCAACTTTACTTTCAGGTACATGCCACAGTGATAGGAGCATGCTATGCACCAAATCATGCTAATATATTCCCTGGTTTTATGGGAGAATGATTATGTTTACCAGTCTGTGTATACTAGAACAACGTTACGGTGGGGACGGTACATAGACGACATCTTATGTTTTTGGACAAGCACTAAGGATGAATTGTTCTTTTTTTGATCACATTAACAGCAATAATGGAAATGTCAAGTGTTGATTATACACAAGGCAAAATTAGTTCTTCAGACTGGATGATTTCAAAGGGAGAGGGAGGTTGCCTGCATACTACTGTATACAGAAAGCCAACAGATAGAAACATCCTTCTAAAAGCTGATAGTTTCCATCCAGATTGGCTAAAGGACAGTATCCCTTTTGGATAATTTCAACACCTTAGACGCAGTTGTGATACAGATAGTGAACTTCAAGTACAGGCCAAAGTATTAACAGAGCATTCATCAGGAGATATCAGAAAAAGGTTGTTTAAGGTGCCTGTGATAGAGCCGATATGGACTACGCTATGGCGAGACATTTTCAGGTAGTGCATAATGGCAACCCAGACAGTCTCATAGTGGAAGCCGTAAAAACGTATGAAGTGGTGATCGCTTGAAATTATTATTACAAAGGGAAACGTTTTACATATCAGATGAAGGCAATGGATTGTCCTGGTTTAATTGATTTTAGTCCCTTTCTCTGAAATCAGTCATTCACTTTTCCAATACATGGTACTGAATATGTGTGATATTTTTGCACCTTTTGTGTTTATATCCTTTTAGACCAGCTCTAGACTTATTGGCATTTTGACACTAGTCACCTCTGTTTGAGCAGGTGTGTCTAATTTATCTGCTTTAGGTGAGAGCCCATTTGAGGCAGTTTTGTGTTTGTGGCATTCTAAATTTGGAGTGTGCCTTGGATTAGCATTTTTGGATATTAATGCTAGTATACTTTGTTGAAAATCCGTTGTTGGCAAATACAGCGTCAAGACATCTGTCTTGGGAAGTGGGTTTTTGCAGCATTGTGGTTCAATTTTGGCCAGTTGTCTTCAATTCCCCAGTTATGAGGGACTCTAATGAACTCACAATTTCAAAATCCTCCATAAATAAAGTCAGGAGATTGGCTAGGCCATGGAAGCACCTTCACCTTCTTCTTTAGGAAGCAGTCTTGAGATTTTTTTGTATGTTTGGGGTTGTTGAAATGTCCATCTTCTCCCCAGATTCAGTTTCTTGGCTCATGATATTGAATTCTCCTCTAATGTGTCCTGGTACATTACACTATTCACGTTTCCTTCGAGGACATGTCATGCCCCAGTACCGTTTGCAGAGAAGCAGCAACATATTTAACATACTATTTGTTCATATTGATAAGTACAAAATCAAAAGACATATTTACATCCATTTGACATTATGTGTGTAAATCTGCAGTGGGTATATGCACTGAAAGTATATCAAATAACAACAACAAATTTGTCTGAATACGTATTTCCCCTCGCTGTATACTCAAAGGTAATAAAAATCGCCTGTTCCAGTTTGGAACTGTTCAGTATGAAGGGAGTTTATTATACTACAACTAAAACTACAACAAATAAATTGCAAATAAACTGTTGTTTTAAGTGAAAGATTCACCGGTGTAACAGCCCATTCTTAGATCAAATCTAAGGATTGTCACATTTCAGGCATCACTCGTACTGATACGCAAACCCACATCATGGAGTTATATAGCATTATATCGTTTCAGTCATTTAACAGAAATAGTTGCTGTATGAGAGTTAAAATCTCATATCTGCACTAAACATTTTAAACTATAATTCAGTGTTTCAGTAATGTAGCTGTGGCAGTTATCTAGCTCATCTGATTGTGTTTGTTTGAGCAGCTGCTGGACATGCACTTACTTCCAAAATAATATTTAGAAGGTTAATCGACTTTGGTGGATGCATTTTTACCAGGACTGAAACATAAGATAAATAAGAATATTAACAGCTATTTGTTGATGGGTAACTTTCGTCAGATGAACAGTAAACCTGTATTCTGAGGCAGATCACAGTCAGACACCACAGTGTTGCCAGATTACATTTGGAAACACATTGGAAACACTAAAGCTTGGCGTTGTACAAGTTGGCAACGCTTATGTGATCTAGTGAATTGTGCTGGTGTTAAGCTGTAATTAATAGTAGTGTAGCTTGTGTTACCAAAAAATGTTTAAATTGTGTCTCAGTAAAAAGAAAACAGCTTGTGAAATTCTGAAAAATACATATCTTTTTCCGTCTTTAAAAGTGAACAATTCTTTTTTTTTTTTCTTTTTTTTTTTTTTTCTTTTTTTTTTGCAAATGTGAGCATAAACTTGCTTTCAACACAAACAGTTTTGGTTTGATGAAATGCTATATTAGCAAAAAACAGTTTGAATGTTGATGTGTATGTTTTCCTCATTTAAAGTTTTAAATGTTGAGGTATAGCCATTCTGCTCTTTCATTTACTGCTATATTCTTACTCATATTTTTACATTTCAGCCCAGAGTGAGAGGATTTCCGGGGTAAACTGTATCAGTTAGTTCTCTCCTTGTGTTTGACAGTCTTCATTGGCTAACTCCAGAGACATAAGTGACATAAGTGGCAGATATATCAAATCAAATGGGCTACTTGCACAAACACTTCAGCCTTATAGTTACCATGGTTCCTGCATTGACTGTTCATTTACTACAGTAGTAACTGCAGTATTTGTAGTTGGGGTCTGCAAGAGCCCCTGAAGATGAATGCCAATGACATTCATCGGATATGTAAGAATACTTGCACAGTTGTTAACAGTTATTATTGTTTTTAACCAGTGCCTTTCTTTTTCTAGTCTTCTCAGTGTTTGCTAACCATCATCTGTAGATGACGCTGAGCTTGGAAGCTGTGAAAGACACTGTGCACACAGGGGCACAACAGTACTTATTATATTTCTTCATTTATCTTTGAAAATATTCAGACTTAAATTCTTTATGGCAGACACTCGTTTTGATCGCGTTACAAAGAACAAAAAGTACTGACAAATGTAAACTGAAAACTCGAGAAACTGACAATTTTAAAACAGATGTGTCATAGCCCTGAGTGCAAGTAGCCTATTCCCAGCAGTTTTGGTGGTATGTTTTTGAGAAACTAAACAAAATATTACAATCCTCTAAACAAATATTCTTAAGCTATATTTAGTTTGGACTAGTTTTACATGGGAAGGTGTAATTATGAACTGTATCTCTGGGATTTTAGCCCTGTCCGTATCCATCATATCGTCAGTAAAAAAATTTTACACATCTGAAAAGATCATTAAATTTATATCTCTGCTTGTCGAGGGCCCTGTAGTGGCCAGGGCTCCTGGGCGTGTGCCCTATAGGCTAGGCTGGTAATCCATCCCTGAGAACAACATAGACTATTTGAGGTTTAATACTATTTTATAAAATATAGACAACAGGACGTCTGGGGGTTTTATGCTACTTTATGCTATGTTTTAAGTTATTCTTAGCACAGATATAGCCTACTAATGATTAAGTGCAACTTTCAAGCAACACAAGCCCTACAACAAGCAGCTATAATTAAGGTCAACACAATCAGTGTGTATTAAAATGAGATATATGCAGAACACATGGAATTACTGTGACTCTGATTTAAATGCCCAGAAGCCTTATACCATCCGAATAGTACTTTAAAGTTCCCCAGTCTCCCCTGAATCATAACCGTACATACCACAGATAGAGCCTCGTTCTCTGACAGGTACTGCTGTCATGCGTGAACAAAATCGCACTAGACAAGAGGCAACTTTCCAACAACTTTGGACTCGTTTCTGTATCACTGCTGTACAGCTGTGCTCGCTGCTTCCCTTGTCTACGTCACGCACCGCTGGAAAGGCGCGAGACCCTTGCAGCCTCCGCGCGATGGAGCTGCAGCGGCTTCACGCGCAGAGCTCTGTACACCGCACTGCCTGCACACAGGGCAGGAAATTTAATCCACGCGCGCGAGATGGACTGCACCCCGGCCACAGCACGAGCCCGCAACTTTCTGGTAATGAATTTATCTGTCATCTGGTTTAATCGTGCTTCACATGGTCTATTTCAGCACAAACTCTGAGCTTAGAGACAAATAAGACGAGAGCAATATTAATGTTTTCCCCATGTTATACTGTCTATCATTTATCATTCTGAACAAAATCAGTAAATTGTATTTGCATACTGTATGGTGTATGGCTGAATTTTTTTTATGATGTCTTAATGTATTTGGCATCGCGTCTAAATTTATAGTTTGACTGTGGTGACGAGTGAATGAATATCTACCATTGCTTCTTGCTACTGTTCCTTGCAACTTGGCTCAGTTTGGGGAAATCATTAAATATGCCAAATAATCCATAAACTTTGATCAAATGCTCTCTATGTGAATTCGTCTGCACAAATGAACAGAAAAATTGTGCCTTGGCGAGAATGATTTCCTACTGTAACTTTTATAGCACTACATTTAAATGCAAACTCCAGACTCCAGAAAAGTTCATTTGATGCATTGTCACTTGGCACTAGGCATCCTTGTCTCTGCTTACATGGTCCTGTGTTGCATAATGCAGCTATTCCTGTCACTGTGACATGTTATGAGTCAGACCCCTGTCATAAACCTGGTCTAATTAGCCCCTAATAGAGGGTCCCTGTGGGACGTCTCAGAGAAGAGCCAGCTCTGTGACTCGCAGCTCTTTTAAGTGACAACACGGACATAGTCAAAGTATCCATTTAAACTAGTGCTTGCCTTTGTTCCGATCACCACTGGAATAGTGCTCAGTGTAACTAAGTAATCAAGGGAGAAATGGGGTAAATAAAACACACAGACTGAAAATTTAGCTGTAAAATAAATGTGTACAGGTGAGAGAACAGTCTTCACAGACATTAAAAGAAACTTTTTTCATATTACTATTGCTGCATGAGTTACATCTCTTACTCAAGGACTTGCTGTTTATACTGTTAAAAGGCATTCACTGCTAGATGGCTGGTCCCCACAAAGAAAGCTGTTTTTTTTAGGTGTAGACATAGCATTAATTAGCTAGATTAATAATTGTCAATGCCTACATTGTCAAAGGAGAGTAAGACGAACGTGTGTGTGTGTGTATGTGTGTGTGTGTGAGTGTGCAATAGGCATCATGAACTCTCACTGTAGTTTTTTTTCATGATTAGGACTTTCATGACTAGTTGGAGCTTTGTTGAATTTGTTGAAACATATTTGCTTTTTTGTTACTGAATATCAAAAACTTTTTTTTTTTTTTTTTTTTTAAACAAAAGCTATAGACTCCACTGACAGCAGGGCCTGGAGGAATGCTACGTGCTGAGGTACTTTCGAAGTGTGTATCCGTGTAGAGTCAAGTTGAATGACATTGTGGGTTGTATTAAATAATGATCAATTCGATGTACAAAATGTGCTACTGCATTTCTCTTTATGTGTCTCATGAGTTAAGCTTACTAGGTTTGATTTGTTTATTTAGAGGATTGTCTAATTGAGGACATCTAAAATTATTAGGACAGTGGCCTAATAATACAAGTTTGTGACTATTATAATGGAAAAAATAGATGCACCCAGTGTGGTGTTCATTTACAAGTGACACTTACCTTCATCACTCTGCTACTAGGATATCTCAATGGATTCTATCTAATAAAGCGAAGAGAGAAATCCATGGTGTAACTGCAGCATAACCCAGTAATAAATATTGAGGATTATGGCAATTATGGAATAGTACACAAAGTTCCTTGCTATATATACTGCACTATCTAGAGTCCTTCACACATTACCACAGAGAATATCTATGTATGTACTGTGTATATATAGCATGGCTGCTGAGGGGATGTCCTGTGTTGATGCTTGCGGGACTGACTTAACCATCTACAACTGAGCTGAATGCCTCACAAGACTGTTTGAACATGAATGACTCATTCTGCATCAGATTGGGCTCAGTCATCTCAGCCATGTTGCCTACCTCATTACACATCCCGAACAGAGACATGAAGGAGAGGAAAAAGTAAACTGAGTACTCAGCAGTTGAAATATAGACCTCTAATATCTAATCTAATATGTACATATTAGCTACCAATGGCTACTTACATTTTGATGTTGCCTTGTTATGACCTAACCCTAAGAGACACTGTTTAGTATAGGGCCACATCAGTGACATGTCCAAGGTTTTAGACATGGGGTGGTATCACCTGATAATTTATTGGACAAAATTACATTTGCAGAATATCTGATTTGATTCTTGACGCAAAAATGAATGGCCAATTAATAACATTATTTTTTGGCTTCATTTATTAATGCATTCCTCTTTAGTAACCACTTTATCCTGGCTGTAGTTGCGTTGCTTATACCTAGCCCGGAAACACAGGGCACAAGGTGGGAATACAATCTGGTTGGGACTCATTTGCATACCCATTCTCGCCTATGGGCAATGTAGAGTCATTGTGGCATTGTAGCTCCTTAATACTGAAAAGGGATTTGGTCAAAATACATTAAACATTATGACAATTAAAATCAGCATGATCTGATATGATTCATTAAGCATTTATGTATTGCATGGCAGAGGTGTGATTTGAGGAAGAGTCAGGGTAAGGATTAACTAAAAGGCCACTCCTCTGTATGGCATGCATGAGCCAGACCATCAGGAGGAGATGCATTATGGCCTGTTCTGATGATGCTGCACTATCTGAATAATACATGTCATGAAGATGTTTAGAAGAACCTAGCTACATATTTTAATATGGGTTGTAGATAAATCAGCACAGGAAGGGGAGGAAGTGAGCGGTGCTGATCGATCATTATTAGCTAAAAGCCATTGTCTTGTTTATGGGACAGAATATAATTATACATTAATAGAATTTTACATAAATGTTTTCATTCTTCTTGAAAGGGCTTAGTAAGGAACTGTTTAGCTCATAATGAGCCTCTAAAACAATCTGGCTTCAGACTTAGACGAAGTTAATGTGTCTATGCCGATTGTTTTGTTGTCCTGGAAAACTGATATAATCATGCGGTAAATATTTCAGCAGCGGAAAAGCTTCCAGTGCTTTATTAATTCATGTTATCAGTGAATGATCAAGTGAATGTTGTTGAATTAAAGCAGGGTGCCAGCTCTACTCCATTAGTGTCACTTAACAGAGAGACAAGGAGATCCTTTTCCTTATTAAACATAGATGAGGCTTGTAAGAGGAGCCTAGCTTTGGAGAATCACTGACCATATCATTTGATCTTCCACCTCTGCTTAAACGTCATCTCTGCTTTAGAAAAATGGTCTTAAATGCCCACTTGAGCACTACTGAGAATACAGAATATTTATCAGTATTTTTAAGAAAATTTTAATGATAATTAAAGTTTCAGTCGTTTCAACTCTTTTTGTAACATTTGGTGAAGTCCTCCTTACATTGCAGCAGCTATCTAGTCAGAGGACAAACTCTGGTCTCTGTGATAGTTCAGACTTTGGAAGAAACAACAAATCATCCAACCAATTAGCATAAGGAGGCATTGCTAATTACCTGTCAATCATGTTGTCTGTTTTATAAGCTCCCAATCTTACAGTAGCATCCAAAGGTACACCAAAATTGCTGACTTTAAACCCCACGGTCCTTTCTCTGTCTTTTTTTATATATTGATTTTCAGAGTGTGTTGATAATTACACTGCAGTTATGTATGTCTCTCAGAGTCCTGTCTGCACTGGCATGGTTACTCTCGGGTGCATTGAAGCCTCAGGAGCTGTGAGTGTGTCTCACACAGTCTCTAGGGCAGTTCCACAACCCATTAGTTCTCTGCATTCCAGCACAGCTCTGTCCAGCTGCAAATGTAATTCCAAGGGCAAGGGAAATATACAGTATGTAGTATTCAATTACTAGAAGAAGAAAGTTTTAAATAGCTTTATGTGCAAATTCACATTTACAGATGTTTAAAGGTTTTAATACAGCAGGCACTTAATTGATATACTTAGTTAGAAACATTAAGATGTAGTGTCTGGCACAATGTTAATGCAGATATTATTTATATTACAGGCGGCATAGTGGTGCAGTAGGCAGCGTTGCTGCCTCAGAGCTCCAGGGTCCCCGGCTTGATCCTGAACTCAGCTTAGTGTCTGTGTGGATTTTCACATTATCTCAGTTTCCTCATAGGTTTCCTCTGCATTCTCCAGTTTCCTCCCACCTCCCTGGTAGGTGGATTGATTACTCTAAATAGCCCTAGGTGTCAATAAAGTGTGTGTGGACTGGCGTCTTGTCCGGGTTGAATTCCTGCCTGTTCCCTGGACAGGCTCCGGATTCCACCGCGACCCTGACCAGAATAAAGCAGTTGCTGAGTGAATTATGTATATTCCTTTCCACTGTATGATATATTTTTTTATCCATTGACAAATTGACTCTGTAATAGCCAAGCTAGAGCCTTTGAAGTGTGCAAGCAATGAGTCCTCATTAGTGTAACACCACAGAAGTGTGGAAGCCTAAAGGTAAAGTAGCGCTTTGTACTATCACCACAAGGTGGCAGGATCATCACAGTGACAAACAGCCCACTGCAGTAGAATTCATACGACCTACATGTCAAAACAAACTGCAGGAGCCAAACGTTTAAATGTGCATGTTATGGTGATAATGTAGGGCAAGGTAGCAGCACGTCCTCTCCTTTTGCAGTTCTGTAATCAAGGGGACAGCAGGAGGTGGAAAAGGTGCCGTGTTGAGGAGAAACAGATGGTATTTAGGATTGTGGACATCATAGAACTAGAGAACAAGGGAATGAGAGAGTAAATATAGCTCTTGGCTACAGATCAATAAATAGATATACTACATGTGATGGGATTACTTATGGACACAGCTTCTATCACGTCCTTTTCTCTTTCAAAAGCACTATCCCTCTCCTTCTCGCCTCTTCCCTTATGTTCACGCCCCCTCCCCTCTCTGTGATGATGGTATGGGTGACCATTTGGTGCTGCAATGTCTACATGATTTAAGCTAATGACATGTCTGTTTATAAGGTCTGCTGTGATAGTGTGGTGATGTATGTGCTAGTGTGTTGTCATGCTTTCTCAGGCCTCTGACTTTGAACAGTACGTGCATGTGTGTGTGACCTTACTCTTTTCAGTCTACCCACTGCTCAGCCTCTGTATCTGTCTTTCCTGCTAATCACCTCCATTTTGTCTGTTCATCATTCTCATCATCCATAAAGCACTCACATTAGCACACAAAAACAAGGACTGTAAAAGCTCATTTTAAGGATGGCTTTGCATGCAGAATAAAACTGATAAATAAATAGTGAGCATGGTAAATGCGAGGGAGGGTGGAAGAGAGGGTATTGCAGGGCAAGGGAGTAATGCAAGAAATTGCTGAAACAAAAAAAAATCAGACAGTATTATAGTCCTACTTTTATTGTGGGTGTGGAGTTATTAGCATAACATGGCTGTAATTTTGTTCTTAATGTGGTTTAGGATGTCTGTTAACTTTTGCAATCTTGAAACTGAGTTGAGCCTGAGTGGAGTCTTTAAGAAATGCTCCAGTGATTTTCAGCTTAATCTCTATCCATGTGTGTGATTACCACTTACAAGAATTTCAACGCGTTTCCCTGTACTGAGTAAAGAACTGAAAACCTAAAGCTACAACATTTGTAACACTAATGGTATGTGGTTTTATAAAATTTTCCAACACTGGAGCAATACTGTAAGAACTATTTCCAGTTTATTAAACTTTCTGTGAGGTTTTGTGCAATTCATGTGCCATCAGACGGAAGCTGAGGCACTTCTGTGTAGAGGCGTCTGCACGCAATTCTTCCCTCTGAAAAAGTAGATTCTTCTCTGAAAGTTTTAATTGTACAGTTTTAGACATTCTTGTTCTAATACTTTTTGTTTCTGTAGTAACAGCTAATTTTCTGGAACTTGTATGGCAGACGTGCCACATAATCGAAAGTTAATAATAAACGGATTTAAAAATGTGTTGTTAAGAAAAAACGGTATAATTGTTGATATGGTGAGGTTTTGTGTAAGGATACGTTTATTTAATTTCATGGAAGGAGTCTCGAGTGTCAGTGATTTGTAACAGTCAGCAGGTTTTCTGCCACAGGAGAGTCTTCAGGACGGATGAGTTTGCACTTTCAGGGTGCTCTGTAACATGACAAGCTGTGTTTTTGTCATATTTACTTCAAGAAGACAAAAAAAAAGAAAGGCTGTTGAGGAAAATGTTGGTATCTGCTATAAAGTAAGGGATAACTAATTTACTAATTTAATGACTGCTAAGGAACTAATTTGTCTCATGGGCGTTCTACAATGCTAAATGGTTAATATATTTCATTCATTCATTTTTTTTTCCATTCATTTATCCCCTGTGGCCCTTGTCAGGGCATAGGCCACTAACAAGATATCTCCAGGCATTTCAATCCTGGGCCAGTCGTTCCAGTTGTCCCAGGTGAGTCCCGTTCTCTTGATGTCTACCTCCAGGTCGCGACGCCAGGCGTTCCTTGGTCGGCCTCCTTTCCTTTTACCCTGTGGGTTCCAGGTGAGGGTTTGCCTTACTATGCTGGACGTACGTTTGCGGAGGGTGTGGCCAATCTACCTCCAGCGCCTTTGGAGAATCTCTACCTCTACCGGCTGCTGTCCCATTCGCTGCCACAGGTTTTGATTGCTGATGGTGTCAGGCCAGCGGATCCGAAGGATCCTTCTGCGGCAGGTTCTGATGAAGGTTTGGATTCTTTTCATGGTTACGATAGTAGTTCTCCATGTTTCAGCTCTATAGAGTAGCACAGGCTTTACAATGGTGAGGAAGATCCTGATCTTGATGTTGGTGGTTAGGTTTGTGGCATCCCAGATGTTCCTCAGCTGCTGGAAAGCTTTCCAGCTTCCCAGGTTAATATATAAATGGTTCAGAAAAATTATGTGTAATGCATTAAGCAATATAAAATTGTTGGCAACTTCAGGATGTACTGTTAAAGAAAAATAACTTGGCACCGATTATTTTTCTCTAACAGCACACTCTGTTGTTTTATTCCTTACTGTTTGACTGTCCCAACAACTGCCATTAGATTTCCATTATAATTATGATTTAAGTAATTGTCAAACAGTCAGTCACATGTCTGATCTGGTAGATAAAAATGGTAGATATTATGTTGCTGGAGTGCTTTAAGACTGCAGGCATGAAACTGGGGATGATACCCTTCATGACCTCTGTTCTCTGTTTGATAATGCTCATCTACATGCAGGACGTATTTGTTGTATGTTGTATGCATTATATATTTGTTTTATGGCGCTCTGTCTTTTTTGATTTCGCTTCGGTTCACTTCATATATTTTTCATTTAGCTTTGGAGCAGGAGCTTGTCTCAGGCAGTTGAGGGGTCAGCAGAGCTGTGAACATTTATCAATTGCTTTATTTTTTTCCCGTACATTTCCTTTACTGCCTGTGTCAGATCCTTTCAGCACTCGAGACCCTGTGTATGATTTGTGGCATTTTGCGTAGGGTCAGTTTTGGGTGGATGAGTGTTGTGCTGTGGGGATAATACTACCGCTATCTTGATATAGAAAGGTCCTGCTGTACCTTTACATGGCGTACCCATAAGTCAAAACCACCCAACCATGTCATTAAAAGAAGACTCAGGGCCTGTGTGACGTTCATCTTCTGATCAGCAAATCAGAAATCTAAGCCACATTGGTAAACCCCCCCCCCCCTTTACTGCAGCGGTGTGGGTTGAAGTCCAAACGGGGATATACAGTGAGATGCCATTTTTATTGTATATAAGAGTGGTTGTGTCTAGCAGCTGAAGTTTTAAAGACAGAGCAAGGGAAACTGTGTTTTTATGATTTATATCAGTTGTAATGTTGTTCAGAGGTGCTGCCAATTTGCTCTTGGCTCAGCTTGACAGTGTTATGTGAAGCCAAACAAATTCGTGCCTATCCACTCCAACCTGACCCCAAATCACTAAAGGGGAGCTGTAAAGCAGGGTCTGTCAAGCTTTTTGCATCCAAAAACCACTTCCAATATATATTTAAAAAAGAACAAACAAACAAATAAATAAAATGCACAGGCACACTGCAGTACATCTGCAGCACAAATTTATTCCAGAAACATAATTCAACAAATCAAATATTAGGCACATTAATTAAAAGTGTGCCTTTATATTGATTTACTAGGACATTTGAGCGTTTGATATCTGCACGTTTGGGGTTATGCTTCATGGGCACTTGGAGGTCTCTGGACCACAAAGGAAACAGGATCTGGCAATATTGTGGAGCACTGAGCTCGAGCGTGCACCGTGACTGTGTGCGTGTTTGGTAAGGGCTGGAAAATGTTGGGGAGTTGGAAACACCAGTGTCCCTTGCTGTAAATCTCTATAGAGACAGTCGCTCATTACTGAAAGCTGATGCCGAGCTCGGAGAAAATCATATGACGCAAAATACGCTTCAGTGTCCCCTACATCCGCTCTCATTTTCCCCTGACACTGGTCAAATACACCAGGGCGGCTCGGCCCTTCGTTAAGGCGCCGTGGAGAGGAGCGGAGAGGACAGGAGAGGTGAGGAGTGGAGAGGAGAGGAGAGGAGGACTCCTGTCCATGAGTCACGTATACCGTTAAACGAGCGGAAAAACGGAGCCAGTCTCACACATTACGAGTGGATCTGGCGAACCGAGCCGACTTTTTCCCTGTGCGTTTCTATGACAACAGGCACGGCTCGAGAAGAGTTCGGTGCGTGACGGGGTGCGCTCGGTTTGCGCAGTTCAGCGCAAGGGGTAGGCGGAAACACCCACGGCGTATCCCACCACAGTCCTTCCTTCAGCCTGATGTATGCACCTTGTTTTTACGAGTGCGGACTTTTCTCTAACCTCTGGAAACTCAACGGGACGCCACTATGGTGCATCATTCCGGATCGATACAGTCCTTCAAGCAGCAAAAGGGTCGGTATTGGTGGACTTAGCGCTTTCTGCGTGCGTGTGTGTGTGTGTGTGTGCGTGCGCTGAGTGTGTGTAGGACGGAGGCTACTTTTAAAACGCGCCGTGTGAAATTGAGCGTGTGAACTCTGTGTCAGATTGTGACGCACGTCGCTTTCCCGTTAGGCCATTTCACACTGCAGACCTGTTTATCATGTGAGAAGAAAACCTATAGGCTTGTGTGGAAACAAGCAGAATGGAATTGCTGTAATAAAACAGTTTAGACCCTCACTTCAGAGGTGCTGCTGTTCTGTCAGACTGGAACTGTGTGTGTGTGTGTGTGTGTGAGTGAGTGAGTGAGTGGCGTTTTGACAGTGCTTGTGTGTTTCCGTGAAGAGCATTTCTCTGCGCTCTCCACTGTACACTAGAGCTGGTGCAGTATCACTGTGTAGACTTGTGCGCTTATACAGTTCCTGTTTGATTATCTGCTGCTTCCCATGCCTTTCTACTTCACTTGTAAGAAATACACACTCCCAGAAATAAACACCTAATTGTACATTTCCTTGTCGCGAGGTGGCACCCTCAAGGTTCATCTTTTATACCATTAGTGTGTAGCTTTTACATGGAAATGTGAATATAGTGTACATTTAAAATAATTCATTTCATTATCTTGCCTATCCCAGGAACACTGGGAGTGAGGCAGGAATACACCCTGGATGGCATCCTAAAAGTAATTTAAGGAACATAACTGGACCACCGAGGTAATGATGTACCTAATTAAAGGTACATCACATTCATCTTCCCAGGTTAAAAATAAATCAATAAATAAAAGTTCAAAAGATGTTCCAGCAACATGGAAAGGTACAGTTTGGTACCATTGTTTCTGAGAGTGCACATCAAAATCTCTAGTATTGAATACACTATTGTATCCGTTTGTGTCCTGGACCCATATATTGTCAGTTCCACATTATACTTAGTAATTTAAAAGTGGAGATTGTGATGTGTATGAGACAATTTTTTGTATTTAAACAAGGACTCTAGCTCCAGCTGAGATCCTACTAGGGCTAGTCGATATATGACAATATAACAATATAATAGTGAGAACGTGATAAACGCACAGCAAATCTTTCATAGATACCATGGGCATTATAAAACTATCCAACTCCATTGCGTAATATTTCCTCTTTATTGTTGTTCTGTTTTATTGTTGCGTTACCTAATATATTTATTTAAGAATTAAATGTGTATTTTTGAAAATGCCTTTTTAATATAATATGAGAGATTTCTGCAATAATGAGACAATGGACAATTACATGTGGCATCATTGCCTTTTTAATATTATATATGACATTATATTTTTGTTGTATCACCCACCCCTAGGTCCTACAATCAGTAACAAGTTGAACGAAACTTTGACTGGGCTAATTATTGTTTTGCTAAATGCAGCTCAAAGTGTAGTCTGTGCCAAAATCACAGAGAGATCTACTATGAGATCACTTGGATTGCCACTGTTCAACACCAGCCAAGTGGGCACATTTACATTAGGGGCACTGTGATGAAATGGTGCTGTGTAGCTAATTGAATTATGGTAAACGAGGAAGCAATTGCAAAAGTGCTTATATTTAGTATAACTGCACTGGGACATTTCACTGTGTGTATCACTCCGCTGGTCCGTGTTCACCACGTAAAATTCCAATTCTAGCAACAGTTAACCAAAACCGTTACTATAGAAGTTAGGGACATCATCAGCCGACATATGTTGGCAAACGATACATTTTTCATGAATATAACGAAGATGAAACGGAAGAAGCGAAGCCAGTTTCACCGGATGCACTTTTAACGGGAATGTACAAATCACTGTGGGCCCAACAAGCAGCAAGCTAGCCAGCTGTCTGACAGGCCATCAGTGAGTGTGGCTTCTTCGGGATCTACTTCCATTAGCGGAGCAAAAATAAACAAAATATTTGATCATGCTGTGTTCGAAATGTCAGTTACTCAATATTAATTTCTTGTTTATAGAACTGTTGTATAAAAGCAGTATCACACTTGCAATCATGCTGTTATACTGAATTTCGGCACGGCGGTGATTAGCAGGCCTTGTGCCTACGGCTGAATCACAGTCGTGCACTTTTGCTCATGCGATGTTGCCTAAATATGCTCTTCTTTCTATAGGAATGTGTTTTGTGTTAGATTATGCATGTTGTTTGGTTTTCCAGTCTTGTGCACACTTTATCCACACAAACTGGACTCACAGAACCCCCATGTCTAACTATCTAGGTTGATGCCCTGCTGTCCATCAGTTGTTTTTGCAGCCAAAAGTAGAGCGATAAATCCAGAGCGCAGATCCTGGTCTTGTGCAGTTCTACGCTGTCTCCGAGTCTGCTGCTCCAGTTCGCGTCACACTGCATTTGAGATTTGGCTTAGTGTTTATTGATCAACGGCAGTGGCAGACACAGCAGGGTATTTATAGTGCCACTCTACATGTCCCAATACAGACATTCCTCCATCATTGCTGTCCGGTATTGATAGGCGTGTAGGTACCCAGCTAATTACAGTGCTTTTTGAGTCAACTGATGACCCTGTGGTTAATTATTTAGGGCTTTGCTGAGGCAGAGGACTGAAATGCAGACACTGAGTGGAGCTGCAGCTGCGATGGCGCCAATTCTCTGACAGCTGCCACTTAATGGAGAATAATATGCACTCTGCTCGTGTTTATATTACAGAATGATGACTGAATGATAGGTGAAAGAAGTTGTAATGCTGAATTAGAGGTCCTTTCTTTTATGTTCCTGTCTATTTTTAATATTTTCTATTTTCATTTTATCAAGCAAAAAAAAAAAAAAAAAGCTGTGGCTTTGAAGCCTGAGAGCTGTTGAGTAATGAGGCAGTGGACGGCTGCTTGTGCAGGGTTAAGCAATCAGCACTCTCTGTCAAAGCAGGTGTCTAGAGAGGAATGCTGGGAGGTGTCGTATATGCTGAACCTTCTGATCTTAAACGATGTGATAGCGAAGACAGGAAATTGGGCTGTAGTGTGCCATTGACTCTCTTCTTTCGTGTTGTTGGGGTTTTCTTTCATCTGTCAAGATCATCAGTTTAAAAATAACAAACACTGCATTGCATTCTGTTATAAGCACAGAACACATTTGATCTTAGAACCGGAAAACAGTGCAAGAGAAAATAGGGTGTAGTATTTTTTTTGCTTCTGGGTTTGGTGCAAAGGTGTGTGTGTGTGTGTGTGTGTGTGCATGAGAGAGATGGAGACAGGGAAAAATAGAGCTAGTGAGTTGGGATGAATCTGATGAATATGAGAGCAGAGAACAAGAGAAACAGAAAGGTTGGGTGTAGGTTGAGAAAAAGCCAGGATGAAATGTGATTGGAATCTTTAAAAGTAGAGAGAGTACTGCGTTCTTCTGTCTACAGTGTATTAATCTGTACAGGACGTTATATTCTTTAATCCAACACCTCTGCGTGTACTGAAATCACAATGTTATCCCTCTGGGTAGAATGTAATACGTTAATGAAGAGCAGTTGGAGACGATTTCACTCACTGATTTCACTAGCAACATAAAGTTTGCTCACAGCAAAAAGTCAGGAGCAGACAGGCAAAATGCTTTAGAAAAGGTTTCACATCAATGACATGGATAATAGAAAACAAGGGCAAGCCATTCTAAAAGGATAGCCTGCTATAATTAAATAGTGGTCACATTTGCTGTGTTCTTTTTTTTTTCTGTAATCTTCAGTTCTGATCACCTGCATGACCCTTATTAAAATTATATTACTTCTGTAGTGCCATGTAGTGAACTTGTAGTGTTTTATAGTATTTTATGGTATTGCCTATAGTAATATTATCACTACAGCATATTTTTAACAATATTTAAAAATTTTTTAAATTTTAATAATACACTTACACTATTTTAATAACACTATGTGGCCAAAAGATTGTGGACACCTGACCATCACACCCTGCTTTTTGAACTTCCTATTTCACATTTAGTCTGTTATATTGTTGCTGTTATAATATCCCCAACTCTTCTGGGAAGGCTTTCCACTAGATTTTGGAGCATGGCTGTAGGGATTTGCCCATTCAGCCACAAGAGCATTAGTGGGTGAGGCGCTGATGTCAGGCAGGAAAGCTTGGGGGTGCAGTGAGTGTTCTAGTTCATCCCAAAGGTGTTCAGGTAAGGGCTCTGTGCAGGCCACTTGAGTTCTTCCACTCCAGCCTTGGTAAACCATGTCTTCATGGACCTTGCTTTGTGAAAAGGGGCATTGTTATGCTATAACAGGTTTGGGCCCTTTAGTTCCAGTGACGAGAATTTGTAATGCTACAGGTGGTCAGGTGTTCACAAATTTTTGGCCATATTGTATATATACATTTACAACATTTCCCAGACTGCCCTATCCAGAGTGATTTACTGCAGTGCTTTTTAGTCTCCATTAAAAACACATCCTCATACTACTTTCAGCTAAAACCCTGTTGGAGAGTATGACTTAGTAGTAGGGGTGTAATGATGCATCGTGAAACAATACTTCACACTTGAAAAAATTTGAGGAAGTGCGTGATTCAGTTTGTGGAAATCAGCATTCTAGTAAATATTTATTGAATGCAGTTGCATTGTTTGAACAGCAAAGGTCTCAATCTGTGCAACCCACAGAGTTAATATATATAGATAGCATGCTGGGCCCAATAGCTCTGGATCACAACGACCAAAATGCAATATAGGTTATATGGTTACACAACCATGTCATAAGAGTTAAAAAGAGCTCTTCGGTAGCTTTCAAAAACACCAGGTAGGCACCGCTGAGACCTACAGTGCCAAAGAAAGAGGTCACAGAACTTGAGCATTTTAGCCAACTTTGGAGCTCTATTTCTGCCTCAGGCAGAAGTCGACCATTTCCCCGAGTCAGAGGCTTTATTTATTCAATAAAATTTTGGGGAGAATTTATAAATGTATTTATTTATTTATGATGTGCATGACCACATCAGGTTAACAATATGAGGAGAGAATGATAGTTGGTTGCGCAAAACTACTTCTGGTTGTTCGTTTTCAGATAGTGTGATCTAGAGTTCCCCAGGGAGATCACAAGATCTTGACAAGAGGTTGCATCTCTAGGGATGAACAGCAGCTCAGTCTCAAGGATTTAGTTTCAGCTGCCATCAATGACGAGATGTCCACCAGACATGCTGATTTCCATGCAGAGACATGCATGTCTGAGGGAGGCAATGAGTTGATCAGTTGGGCAATGAGTTGGGTGTCATCAGCATAGTATAGTATAGAAGAAGATGGATATGACCTCACTGAGAGAGCATATATAGAGGGATAGAGTGTATAGAGGGAGAATTGAAGAGGAATTGGTCCTTGAGCCTTGTGAGACACCAGTGAGAGCTAGCATGAGCAGAAATGGATCCCCCCATTGCCATGTTGTGCCACACATTACATGGCTCATGAGGATGACCAAGAGAATCTTGTGATTGATTGTGTCAAGGGGTTCTGAGAGGTCAGGGATGCTGAGGACAAGTGAGGACAATGATAGTTTGACTGATCTAGTTGTCGACTACAGGGTCAGTATCTGTGGAGTGTGCCTCTTAGAAGCCAGATTGCTTAGGCTCTTGGAGGTCACTCTGGGCAAGAAAGAGTGACATCTGATTGTATACAGCATGTTCCAGAATTTTAGAAAGAAAGGAGAGAAGTGATACTGGTCAGCAGCTGATGTCTGAGCTGTCTAGTGTGGGCTTTTTCAGGATGGCTGTAACCTTCATATATAATGAGTCAGTTATAATGGAGGTGAGAAAGGGGAGGAGGTCTTGCAGAATGATTTGGAGCACTGTGATGGCAGCTGTTGAAAGTCAGGTCAAAAGAGTTTAAAAAAGGAGGCAGAAGATGTTAAGATGAGACAGTGCAATTTTGCCAAATTCTGTTTGCGAAATAAATTAGTTATTATAGTTGGAATAGTGAATAATCCTAAGATTTGTCAATGTGCAAACATATTACTTGATTAAAAAAATAATTGTTTGTTGCAGTCCTAATACTTCAAAACATTTTCTGTGAAGATTGAAAGCCAATAGAGAGGAGGCTATTTTGCTGTCCTGCTGCATGGCTCAGACACACTGCTGATAAAAGCCACAACTAGATATGCGACCAACACCACCATCAGCACTGTGAACAGCATGACATGAAAGAAACAAGTAAATAACATACTGAATGTGGGATGAGGATATAAGATTTAACCATTTTATCTGCTGACTGATGGATGTTCTAGTAGCATGTGATTAAATGCATGACAGCAGTTTCCACAAATCATAATCTGTTGAGTGAAGTGACACAGAGAATGAGATGACTCCCTGTGGAGGGTAGCTGTGATTTTGTCATTCCCTCAGTTGTGAGTCTCTGTGTGTGCATGTGCATATGTGTGTTCAACAGCACTGCCTCAATCACAGGCTAGCCACCTGTCCTCTTACATAACACACAGATGGAGGGTGAGTATATGCTGTGATCAGAGGAGAAATATAGGACTAAATATTGAAAAAAACAAAGAGGGCACTCCTTCTGGTTTTATTTAAAGCAGGGTCAGAGGTCACAAAGGGCAGACGAATATGACGAATATGACATGAATTAGAGTTGAACTTAGACTAAGCAAACATCTGTGGGAATAGTATATGATATGCTTCTCAGGTATGTCTTCATCATGAGAAGAGCAATGGTTGTTCCCCTCAAGTGAGAATCCCCTGTTGCATGAAAGCTACCAGTATGGAAAGGTGAAAGCTATAATGTGCTTCATCCATAACATAGCCACCTCATCATTTTAAACAACTGCTCATGCAACATCATGAGCACATTTGGAGAGCACTAACTGCCATATTCTTTTTACATTTGCTAATAGATGCCTATTATTGGACACTAATTGTCTGATTAACTCTGGGAGAAGAGCCTTGCTATGTGCAGACTTCTCCATAGAGATAACTGTTTTGCTGTTCACGTCACAATGTGTGTTCTGATGATTATGGCATTGTTGTCTTTTTCAAAATACCAATTGCACTGCATTCATGGCTATTATCATGTACATGTTATTTTTTATGGGGGGTCCATAAAAAAAAAAATTAGCAATCGGAATAATTTTTAGCCAGAATGGCCTTCCCATGGTAATGTATCTACTAATATGTTAGTAGCAAATAGGCAGAAGCTGGAAACCACAATGAAGCTTTATATATTCTCCCACAAAATGGAGCAAATCATCTGTGTGGAAATGTTTTATAGCTGTTAAGATGCAAGTTCTAAAAGTCAAGTTAATGACAATCCTTTTCCCCGCTTCTCTCTATCTCTATTCGTTTTCATTATTGCTTCCATTTATGCACAGAAAATGGCAATATGCTCACAGTGTAAACATAGGGAATTAAATCATTATGTTTCCTTCTGGAATTTTGCTCTTACATCTTTAAGCCTATAAGAAGTGTCTAAAATGTAAAATCATTTAAAGGCTAAAAACAAAACTATTGCTCAAAGAAAATGCATGTCAGATTAGAAGAGAAAGTGGTGATATTTGTTATTTCATTAAATAACTCCTTTGTTTTCCACCAGCTGCATGTGTGTTTTTAAATGGTTTAAATGGTTAATACTGTGATACTATAAAACTCATATTTTTGTCAAGATTATCATACTGAAAAAAAACACCTAGCTGGAGCAATTGTAAGCAAAATATTCAAAAGTAACTTCATTTGTTGATCTGTGAAATAAAGTCCATAATGTTAACAGCCACACAATTAAATGGGATAGCAGCTGTCTGTGGTTTGATTTGTGGCAATTGATTTATTAATCATTATATTTTATTCCCATGAGGCAGGACGGATAAACAACAATAGCAAGCAAAATCTGAATCGCTGTGTGTTCTGTGTGTCAGCTTGATTTGGCCTGCATCACAGTAATCAAGGCACAAAGGAGGATGAAGGGAGAGATAAATAGTAGCTGAGAGATAACAGAATTAAATGGGAGGGCAATGGCAGTTTGAGAAAGAATGGAGCCTAAACCGAATAAGACCAAGCATATGTGAGGACGTTCGACCTGGATAGGGAAGGGCAGTGAGAGATGAGAAAAGATAAACAGGCCTGTGTCAGGAGCATAGACATAGAGGGAGGATCTTTTAATCTGTCTCACTAATGCAACAGTATGACAAAGGCAGATGAGAGTAATGCCATGATGTACTCTGGCATGGAGAAAGTGCCATCTGTCACCAACACCATTCTCTACCACCGATCTCTATGCAACACATGATTGACAGATGTCGTCACCCATCCAGAGGCTTTCACTTACTTGGTTTATACATTTTCACTTACGTGGTTAATACACCAGCATTCACACAGCGAACCTTGTTCACAGCTGTATTACAGTATGAAAACATCCATCAGTGGCAGCAAGTCAGAGCATAATTCAAGGTGATCTTAGGATATTACAGAAGAACATCCAGATTTTATATACAGCTACAACTAATATTTTAATTCTGCAGATAGTTTTATAATCTTGCAGTTTATATAGACAAATATACAGAGCTTTATTGAATTCAGATACAACTGCGCAGAGAAAAAGAGAGAAATGGCTGAGAAGGAGGAGAAAAAGAGAGAGAAAGACAGACAGACATAATTAGCACAGTAATTACCCCAGTGTTATGCTTCTCCAAGATTTCTTGCTGTGGGCAAGACAGTTTGGGGTTTTTTTTTTCCAAACGGAAATTTATGCAAATCACTGATTCCCCAGGTAAAAGAATATAGTGGAATTAGCCTACATTGAGCAAGGTCTTAGAGTTTTAAGTATTTTTAATTTCTTTTGCTTTGCTGACATTCAAACATTTTTCCTCTATACATATGCCATCCATCATAAAATATTTTGTCACTGGTTTTAGCAGAATGTATTTTTAATATATTGGAGCTATTCATCTGAAGTGCTTTCTGAGTCAGAAGGTCATTGTGAGGAGTGGTGATTCAAAACTTAGAAATGGTAAGATGATACATTGTCCTTGTTTTTCATAACTTTGTTATTTTGATATTTGGTACTTTATACAGCAATAACTTCTATCTGTCTGCTGTTTTTTTAGAAGCCCTGTACCTTACATTTACTTTGGAAAGTGCCTAAATATCTATTACTGTTTTGACATTTCAGCAAGATAGCATTTCCCTCATGTGTCAGCCATTTTTAAATAATCATCTATTTTGATTTAACAAAAAAAAAAAAAAAAAAAACTGTCACTGGTGTCACATCACAGGCCTGTACCACCTGTGACATTGCTATTATGGTTATAAAAAAATCTGTGGACTTCAGCAGTTGTGCTGTGATTGGTTATTGGTGTTGCACATGTCACCGGTGCTACAGTTCTATTTCTTAGAGCATTTATATCTTTTAAATTATATATGATATTCCTGAAATGTTTGAAAGTAAAATACCCTGCATCTATTTACAGTTTTTATACTGCATTGTTTTTATAATTGGTTTGCAATGATTTTTTTTTTTTGCCATTTTAAAGAAGTGAGACATAATATAGTCAATAAATATAATCAGTGAAACTCTTTAATTGTTATTTATCATATGTGTGCTGAACATTTTAAATATTAGTTTTTTTTTAAATGTGTTTGTGTGAAAAAAATAATCAAAAAGTCATTTAATTTTTTTAAGAACAAGCCATTTTCATTTCCATAACACCAGTGAAATACACTGATCAGCCATAACATTAAACCACTGAGAGGTGAAGTGAGTAACATTGATTATGTTGTTACAATAGCACCTGTCAAGGGGTGGGATATATTAGGCAGCAAGTGAACAGTGAGTTCTCGACATTGATGTGTTGGAAGCAGGAAAAATGGGCAAGTGTAAGGATCTGAGTGACTTTGACAAGGGCCAAATTGTGATGGCTAGATGACTGTGTCAGAGCATCTCCAAAACAGCAGGTCTTGTGGGGTGTTCCCGGTATGCAGTGGTAAGTACCTACCAAAAGTGGTCCAAGGAAGGACAGCCAGTGACCCAGCGACAGGGTCATGGGCGCCCGAGGCTCACTGATGCGCGTGGGGAGTCTGTCAGGGTCCAACAGGCTAGCCCGTCTGGTCCAATCCCACAGAGGCGCTACTGTAGCACAAATTGCTGAAAAGGTTAATGCTGGCTATGATGGAACGGTGTCAGACCACACTGTGCATCGCAGCTTGCTGCATATGGGGCTTCGTAGCTGTTCAGATATTGACCCAGTTGTAACCTGTTTTTAACTGGAGTAATCATTATAAAAGCAGTATGTATGAGATTTGCTTTTTAGTTCTAGCTTGAGCTCTACATGAGCGGTCAACAGAAATTGTAGAAGTGTTAGACCTCAAAACTCAATATAACTGAACAATATGCTTCTCTCTCTCTCGCTCTCTCTCTCGCTCTCTCTCTCGCTCTCTCTCTATCACCTATAAAACATTTCTGTTAGTGGGGCAGGTGTGTATAAAGCTCCTGAGTGCTGGTGGCTCTAAAAGAAGACAGATGAATAATGTAAAGCCTGGAGAGTGAACAAGACAAGGTTATAGCAGTGGAACCCACTGACCTAATTCTTCTTTCACTTCATTCACTATCACATCATATTCTCAAGGAGGGAATGCTCCCAAGTGCACTCTGCAAATTCTTTTTCTTTAACACATTTGAGTGAAATACATTTTCAGCAGAGAATGCTAAAAGAACTGAACAATTTCATTAGCTTATATTGTAAAAATTAACAAGGACTGGAAAAAATACTTTTAGCATACAGCCCAACTTTTAGCATACAGCCAATATATGTTTTATATATGTGCACAAACTCAAACACACATGCGCACAAACGTACACATGCCACCTCATTTGGGAGGACGTTCCCAGAAAATGACCAGAGCCTGCATCACTGCCTCCTTTGTGTGGGTGTGGTGTTTGGGTCATTTCTGTCTGTTCTCTTTTTGTTTCAAAATATCAGCCTACATACAGTATCACTTTTTGTAATGCATTATAACAACACAGCGTTCGTCTCATTCTCTTTATGCCTGTTTCTTTAAAACACATAAAAGGCACATACAGTATGTGCACACAGGGGATTTGATTTTTTGTTTACTAATAATCCAGGTTTAGACCAAAACTCTTCAGCCTAAAGCAAGATTACAAGTAAGACTGTACATTAGATTAATCCATAATCAATAATATATTATCCTTTATTGTCTATATAAGTCTGTATTCCTTATTGAATACATGATTACAGTAAAAATGTGACCACCACAGTGACAGTGTGTTGTCTTGGTTCTTGACTGGACATTGTCTTTAAGTGAGACAGTGCCTCTAAGACTGCCAGACTTTTATTTCAAATCTAGTGTGCAGGAGTCACAATAACTAAATCTTTTACTGGCATAGTAATAAATATTTTATATTTTATTGTATTTACATAACACAGAATAGCATAACATAACATAATATAATATTATAAAATGTAATATAAAATTATATTATATTATAATAAAAAGGAAAATAAAAGAATTACAATAAGGTTGCATGGCTTATGTACTGTATCTTCATAACAAAGACAAAAAACTGCAATTTAGTGTTCGTGAAATAAGTAATAGGTAGAGTTCGCTTATTAAGTTGTGTACGTCTCTGGAGCTTTACAGCTTACAGACTGGAAACTAAGAAATGGAGCTGAAATAATTTGTGAATACTTTGTTAATGAGTGTGAGAAGAAGTGGCATGGTGGTGCAGGTCCACAGAGTTATTGTACTGTAAATGTTAGCACTTAAAGGCTGTGAAAAACTCATTTTTGGTTTTGTAAAGTTTAATAAAAATGGCAATAATCTTCAGTCCCTATAGGACCATGGTTCTCAATGTGGATGATGTCCTAATGTGTATTTAATTTGAATAGTTTCATGAGGTTCACAAAATAAATCTGTGCTCATAAAGCAGTTTTTGGATACAAAACATTTGATACCCTTGCTCTAGAGAAATTAAAGTGCATTTATTTGTGGCAAAATCTCAGATGTTTTTTTATTGGCCATACAGCACACTCTGTACATAAGCCATAATGGTGTACCCTATGTAGGCATATATAGTGAATAACTATGTGTGAGTTATTCTTGCCTGAAAATGTATTCCTGTGGATTAAAGATGGCAGACCTGGTTTACCTAAGAAATTTAAAATGTAGCAAAATATCAGTGACAACAGGACAATCTGAAACAATAAATTTTATAATAAATATGATATTGCTTTGTGATTCTCTGCTTGTATGCAATACACTGCTGTGCTGATGTTAATGATCTTTTTGTCTATGGCCGTAAAATTGACTAATAATGATAATTATACAGATGCTAAATCTTTGAGGTATTTAAAATAGTAGTACAACTTTGAAAGAATTTATCCACTCTAGCCTTTAATGTTCATTTTTTCATCAGAATAATTAATTTGTTATTGTTGATATTTTTTTCAACTAATAAAAGAAACAGTTATGAATAGGCCGTTCTAAAAGCTATGTACAGTTATGAGTTTTTTTTATTGTGATGCATTGATGAATCAATTATTTTTCCATCCCCAGTCTAAGCACTGGTTCCGAATAGCTGACAAAGGGTACTCTGTGTGTGGGCAGAGGAGGGGACACTTAACTCTGCTAGATTTATGAATCTGTTCTGCTGTTTATATCTGTGGAGTAAATGTCAGGAAGTCCTCTTCATATGAAAACATTAGTTATGAATGCCTATGCAAATGCCTTTACAGAGTGTTGATTGGCAAGATTTAATAGCTTCTTTGACTTTTCTCCCACACAAAACACAAGTCACTGGTGCAGTTTTGATTCCTGTAATGGAGCAGGAGTGAAGGGTAATCGATTAAGGCCCCATTTCGGTGCTGGAACCGCAAGAGTGGATTCAGTAGAGCCCTCCCCAGGCACTGTAAACACACCCACACTCACAAAATGGTGCTGAACACAACACTCACCTCATGAAATGACAAACCAGTGACATTGTTACATACCCACATGCAGCACTATTTATTCATTCATATATCTATGATTTTTTTCAATCATTTAGTATTCGCTCCTAGCAATCATGTCAGTTATTCTATAATTGAAAAAGTCCCCAGATCTGTCAGATCTCTCTCTCTTACTCTCTCTTTTTCTCCCTCTGTTTCTTTTTGTCTCTCCCCTTTTCCCTGCCAACAACTGCAGGCTTAAATTACAATGAGTAATTATTTCCCTTTTTCAGGTGCTTATATGGCAGGGGTTTCCATAAGGCTTTCCCCAGTTAGGGGAGGAAGGGGAGGAGGGAGAGACAGAACGGCAGCGAGAGAGAGACAGAGAGAAAGAGTCTGCATGAGAAAATGAGAAAGAAATCAATGGAGCTGTTCTCTGGAAGGTCACCATAAGGAGAATTCCACAATAAAAAAGTAGCCATGAAAAGGAAAAGAGGTGTAGTATTCTCTGTTAGCTCACTCAGTTTAACAAATGACTAAACCTTTTACTGCACAGCAGCAAAGTCATCATCATCAATCTTAATCAAAGCATTGTGAATCTCTTATATTCAAACATGTATATCAGAATCTAATTATAAATTCTGGACATACAATATGTTAATCTTTAATTCTGAGGAAAAAAATGACCCCTGCTTCATCCTTTCCTGTCAGAACGACCTTGAACGAGGTTTTGGGTTTTCTGCATGTTGTGTTATGGATTAATTTTTAATTGCATCCGGCGCCATTAGCTTCTCATCATTTTGTCAGTTGGGACACCAGCTCACAGATGCTGCCCCGTTTCCTCTTGGGTATAGCAACACATAAGGGGTTTGGTCGTGAATCAGAGCTTTTCCACAACATCTTTATTATCTGAACAGGGACATTTTTTATATGCAGCTGTAGTGGAACACTGTTTTTTTTTTTTTTTTTAAATCAAATTTATACACCACATATATATATATCAAGCCATGGACTTGCTTTTCTCTGCCAGACAGTGCCAGAGAAGATGTCTCTGCTTACACTATACGTAATCATGAAGTAATCTGTAACCATTTGCAATAAATTACTTGTGGAATAGGTGGAGCTGGAATAGATTGCCAACTCTTTCTGTATCTATCTTTGCAGGCATGCACACCAGTATCAGCGAGATCCTGAAGGAGAAGAGCCTGAAGCCGTCTCGTCGCAGTCTGCCCTGTCTAGCTCAAAGTCAAACACATCCTCACAACCTCAGCCACTTCCTCTCTGTGCCTCTGAATCCGGAGCCCAAAGCAAACACAAACACCCACAGTGTCCGTGCCTCCTGTGCACACATCACCCCTCCATCCACAGGTGCTGTAATATGTGCATACGTTTACTATTGCTGTTATACATATAGACTCTTGACCTACACCATCCTACACACACACACACACACATTTTCCTAGTGGCATCATCTCCACCCACCATCTGTACCTGTCTACCTGAAACTTGTTTGAATATATCACTTTAGACAATATAAAAAGACTCAGTGAACAGTCACTTCTTTATTTCCCACAATGCTGTTTGAGTGACATGTAACTACTATAAAGGTTCTGGCTAGAAAATTAGTTAGATAAATCTCTTGCCTCAAAATCAGCCTCTACTGACGTAAACAAATGCCCCCTACACAGCATCATCAATAAATTCCCACATTCCATTATAACACCATGCTCCGGCTGGGACAGGATCTCTTTCTTCTCTCTCTCTCTCTCTCTCTCTCTCTCTCTCACACTCACACACACACACACACACATACAAACATACAGACACTGCTGTTTAACCAAGACGCATTAGCCTGGTGGCCATGCGCTCCACAGTTAAAGCCAGGCACAATTATAATTTGCTATTCATTTCATCTGTTTCATGGATAACTGTGTTGTTAATAACCCATTTACCCATAATCTTCTCTTTTATATCTCATTTATACATAACGTCTTGCATCCTCTGGGTTTTTCTAAATGGTCAAATGCTAAGTGAGCAGTACAATATTTTTGGCCTAATGTCATATAAACCTTTAAGGATTTGGAAACATTTCACCACCGTGCAGTATGTAGCTGAAAGAGGAGCCGCCAAATAATATACATGATGTCAGTAGAGCTAGCTTGTGTGTTTCTGAGTTTCTCAAAAGAAAAAAAAAAAGTATAGAACAACTTTTTTTGGTTTGTTCTTTTTCAGTCATGCTAGCACATATCCTCTCACTCTGTGTTGTGTATTCACTTGTTTAACATGATTAAATAGCATGATTCCAATATCATGATAATATTAACACATTCACGAAACGTTAGGAACAGCAAATCTAAATTAATAACTCACAAGGCAACATCACTAATCAACTAGTCAGGAGTTGGAAGACTAATTGATTAGTCTATACAGTATCATCCCTGGTGACCACTCACTAGTTCAAACCCAAGAATCCTGAGCAAACAGACCTTAATACTCTGCCATCATACACAACTGGAATATTTTATTCCCAAATGACACAGTGAGTCTGAGTGTCAGACAGTCTAAAAATAGAGATTGTCAGTGTGTGAGGGATTCCATATCAAAACAGGGTTGGACCAGAAAGGCTACACTGCAGCATACAGTATTATGGCTATTGATCCATAGTACAGATATGATGGCTTGCTCCCTGATGCCCGAGGCCCGTATTCAGAGTTAAGTTCAAAGTTCCACACAGCTGACTGTCAGCACCCAATATGAAAAAAAACCTAAATGGATCAAATGCTATTTTATAAGCTACAGAATAATGAGGGTGGAAGCCATATTGTTAAATCAAAGCAAATGTTCAGTTAAAGCAAATTTTTATTGATTAATGTGAATTGATTAATGTGAATGACTCCCATTAGATGTTTATTTCAAAGCTTGCCATCTCCACATTCATAAAACTTTGGATTACATTTGACAGCAAATAAAATGCATTCTCTATCCCCTTTTTTTTTTTTTGGCCTTAAATGAAAGTGCTGGTGTTTAAAGACAGTGGTCTAGCCACTATTTAAAAACCCTATCTCAGACACTTCTACTAATTTTGCAACCTCAGGTCATTTGCAAAATCTGACGCTCAACATACTTTCCCCATGCCAACTCTGAATACGGCCTGAATAGTGAACAGCATGTGAATAACATGAAAGAAGAAATCATCAGAGAGTTAACATTTGTCATTCAGCAAGGAGTCAGTGAAAATGTAACAAGAACTCATGTTAATTTCTAATAAAAATGAGACAGATTCGAACATTTACATTAATTTGATCATTTGTACTGGATCTGTAGTAGAAGATTGAGAAGTAGAAGCTTTGTGTTTATTACGAGGGAATGTTCGAGTTGTATAGAGGATTGAGTTGACCGCGGGAAGTGCATATCGATATAGTTAGTCCAAGTGGAGAAATAAATTGATTAAACTAGGGATGGTTATACATAGGGTAGTGTGAGGGCACTTAATAATCTTGCTGTTGCATCGACACTGTTTAGAGGATCTTGGTGGCTTTACAACACATTATTGTGCTGCTTTAAAGAACATCTCATTAAGAATCTCTGACTCCATAATAATTGTAATCCATAGCATATGCAGTACAGAGGAAAAGTCTTAGACACCTTTTTTTTTTTTTAGTACAAACGTTGTTCTAGATTTTTATTTTAAGACTTCTACATTATTGATGCAGTACAAAAACACTTTAGATTTCCAAACATTAGTTTTCCAGCACAAAATTAAATGTGACAGAAAAATGTTTGTATGTCAGTAAAGAAAGCAGGCAGATTACATAAGAGACACTTTTCAGACAAAAAACAGAATGAAGGCTGCTGGGTTTTGCTGCGAAAATAAGAAGCAAGTGCAACAGTCAAAGTCTCCAGAAGAACTGTGTCTGCTTCTGCAAGATGCTCAGTAACACTTACAGCTCATTTCCTTATGAAACTGTTAACTGCTAATTTTGTTTATGTAAAGGGTTGTCACACCAGATATTGACTTTGTTTCATTTATTAATGTTTACTGCTCTTTGTAATATTTTTTTAAATGTAGAAACAATTAATTTCATTATCTTTGAAGGCATCTTTGCTCTACAGCATTTCTTTGCAAGTGCCTAAGACTTTTGCACAGTACTGTACAATATAACAATATGCTACACTAAAAAATATTATAAGACTGTTACTCATATTATATCTTTTTTTGTGTTAGTTTATCAGCCACATCATCACTGCCATTTCATTACCACATTAATCATCATTGCTATGCTCAGCTATGTGTCAGAGTCTTGTCTTTTGCTGTGTGGAGTTGCATATCAACTACAGATGATCTCTTTCCACTTCATCATGGTCAGTAGCAGGCAGCTGTTAATGACACTGGGATCCCTGTGAATGAAATGGTCTATTCAAGATAATGAGATCTCTGTTAACCCTCCTGTACATACAGAAAGATAATGTTCGAGGACACAGAGCGGGCAAAAGACACCAAAGGGCATAATGATTTGAAAAAAATTAGCATTGTGAGTTTATTTCTGTGTCTAATGTCAGTGCTGTGAGCTCCTGTTCAATGTTGCAATTTGCAGTGGTACAATTAGCTACTGATAAAAATGCTGAATACTAATGTACTCTGTAAATGAAAATATAATCTATATCCAACAATATATCTATATCTAACAATGGATTGGTGAACTTCTCTCTCTCTCTCTCTCTCTCTCTCTCTGTTAGTAGATGTTAGTAATGGCCAGTATGTAGAGGAGATGGAGACAGCAGTGTATGAGTCTAGAACAGACGAATCACTCCTAATCCAGCAGAAGCCTGCATCGAGAGGCAAGCTGGAGGCTCGTACGGACTCTTTACGGGTATAGTACTCTTCCTCTTCCTATACTTCCTACAGTCCTGCCCAAAGAGTGCAACTTACCCAGCAACATAGCTTCTAGGTGCATTTGTAGTATGCCTAATGATTTGTGCTTAACATATGTATGTTCAGCTTTACTGTGCACACATTAGTACACAGAAACCTTAAGATGATAGCTAAAGCTTAAAAAAGCAATAGCTAAAGAGGATAGTACATATAACAATTTTAATACTTTATTTCACTATTTCTTTTTCACATAATTGTCAAAAGTCAACAAGTTTCTGTTTTGTGAAAAAGCTGACTGAGTGCCTCCTTCTATCAACAATGTGACATTTTTGTAAAGAGACACTGTAGCCTGTGAAAGCGTTTCTTGATTTTCACTTCTGATTATTGCGCTTTATTGCATTTTTAACACCCAGCAAGTTTCTGACCTGTTGTGGGCTTCTGGAGCTTTCGCAGTCTGCCATGTGGGCTGTGAGTTGTAAAAGACTGGGAAGCTCTGGTCTAAAACAGATATTTGTAATTTTGACTAAAGATACCCACCATGTTCAAAATGGTTCTTTTTTATGCCTGTAGTACTAGGTAGTAGAGACATTATGTTTTTGGGTTGTCCATGCATTCAGCCATCTGTCCATCCATCCATCCATCCATTTGTCTGTCTGTTTGAGATTCTCATTAGTGCAATATCTCAAGAACGAGTGGTTGAATTATTGAATTATCAATATATATGAATTATCATTGTAACTCGCAGATGATTGTTCCAAAATCCTATTTACATCTGATTAGATTTTGGATTTGAGCCAAACAGGTTTAAGGTCACAGCAAGGTCAAATGTCTGAAATCGTTTTTCTTCAATAACTTCTTCTCTGTTTGAAGTATATTTTAATGGTGTAGGTGGCATACAAATTAGTAACAAGAAAGACTTGTTAGTGGTGGAGCATCCCCATTCACACTGTTGGTGTCAATTTCTACTTGTTCTATGAAGATTTACAAATTTATTAGAGCTCACTGTGTTGGATGAATTTTCCCTCTTGCTAATATATATTCTCATTTTCAGGGAATTAATCCAGCAAAGGCCAAAGGGCTTTTGTTTCGAGATGGCAAGAAACGAATTGACTATATTCTGGTATATAAGAAGTCCAGTCCTCAGGTTGAGAAGAGATGCACTTTTGAGAGGAACCTGCGTGCAGAGGGACTGATGCTGGAGAAAGAGGTACAATCTGATATTTTTAACATTAGATAACAACAACAACAACAATAACAACAATAATAATAATAATAATAATAATAATAATTTTATAGCACCTTTCAAGAAGCAGCTCAAAGTGCCATACAGCAGAAGATTAATCAAATGTGACATAAAAGAAGGTTTATAAAACAGTATAGAACAAGAGTATACTGATATGGCTTGTAATAGGAAAATAATGGTTAATAAAAACCAAGAATGTTTATAAAAATAGCCAGAAAAAAGGAGTAGTCTACATTGTTTAAAAGCTTGATGAAATTAAGAATTTGCAGCGAAACATAAAAGTTAATACAAATTCTGCATTAACATGCAAACATAATAACAATACATTTATTTAAAAGGTAAAGCAAATAAATTATTTATAAGCTGCATGTGTCTATGGATGGACACCTGACAGACATTGATGAGAATGTCTGCATCCTGTATTCAATTCTAGCATTTTCTTTAGCTGGACTAAATCATCCACTTGAATATTTTTCAACTGTTCATATATCTCATCAGCCTCAGTATCAGTTCCTGTCTTTTTAATCCTGTATCCTTTGTCCTAGTTCCTGCTCTCATTAGTAGGAGCATGTGCCAACACTAGTCACACTGTAGTTTACTGATGTAAACAGTAGACACACACCTGCAGAAAACTGGGTCTCCACTTCTTGAGCTAAATAAAGACCTACAGGTCTATACAGCAACAGCCTTAATTTTCAGTAGGTTCTGCTGGAAGACGCATCGTCTCTGTGTTAATTTTCTGCTGTTATGTTTCTGATAATTAAATGTGTTTTAATTGTTCGAAAGTTTAAAAATAAACTATTATTTTCTGTTATAACTGCTCAACCAGAAAGGTCACACAAGATTAAAAAAAAAATTCAGATCCCATTGATTAGTTTGTGAATAAACATTACACCTTAAGTCTTATTTATATCCCCATAAATCTCCAGAATTATATCACTGCATTTGTTTATATTAATATGTATGTTTGTCTGATCACCTGAAATACTGAACCAGAGAGACATATGTATCAGTTCAGTGCAAAGCTAGAGAGGCTCTTGATGGGCTTTCTGTTTGCAGTCTGGAGGAGGAGCAGGAGAGTGAAAATTAAGATGTTATTCAGAGTGGAAATGCAATTGAGTTAACTGCAGCCAGCTGCTCTATTTTTGCCAAGGGAGTTGGGAATATGGCACTGCCACGTTTTCACAAAATATTCCTGTTCATGCTCCAGAACTCTGACGCTTCTGTTGAAAATTTGAAATAATCAGTTGTTTGCTTTAAATAGAATGTATTCTTTTTTAATCAGTGACTATGTCAGAGAACAGAAGACTGGTGTGATGTTATTCTGATACCCAGCATCTGATTTCTCTGTGATGTGGTGATTAAAATAAGTGAATTTCCTTCTCTTTCAGCCCTCTTTAACCAACAATGACATAATGTTTGTAAAGATACATGCTCCATGGGACACGCTGTGTAAATACGCAGAGCAAATGAACATCAGAATGCCTTTCAGGTACAGGTCAGAGGATTTTTACATTTCTTTTCTCTCTCTCCCTGCCTTGGTTTACAATTTACATTGTGGTTCTTCTGGAACAATTTCAAGCCTAATTCAGTTTTTAATGTATTCTGGTTTATAGAAAAAAGTGCTACTTCTCAGACTGGAAAAAGAAGACGATGGGAAGGTATGTTTTGGCTATAAACCCAATTTTGCAACCAAGCCTGTAGATTCCTAAACAAGCAGTAACTCTGTATCACTGATTCATCTGCACGTTAATCTGTGCCTGTGGAGAGAGCAATGCAGCATAATGACTGTGGAGGTTGTGAAGAGTTTGGTTCAGATATCATTACATTAGATCATTACTGTGTTTGGGACCTCTAAGGACTGGCTCACCACTGAGTTAATCGGCCTGGTTTCAAATGGATTAGAGGAGATTGAAAGCCTGGAAGTTTCAATCTGCCTCTGAAAAACATTGTTTAGTAGAGGCTCAGTTGAAGGGTTTAGTCAAATAATAAGTACATAATGAGTCTATTTTATGTAGGGTATATTTTTAAAATTAGTACATGCAAGATACTTTTTTAATTAAAGAAAAATATTTCAGGGGAAGGAAGTCTTTTAGATCCTAAAAAGTCAAACACCCAAAAGCAAAACAGTAAAAAAACACTGATAGCTCTTAAAGCTCAATAGACCTGCACGCCATTTGGCCAAGTAAGCTTTTTAGACAATTTTTCTAAACTTATTAACCGAAATTACAGTTTGCCTCTGCTGTTCTTTCCTCCATTTCTTGGAACCCCAGTTTCATGTACCACTCTCCACTTCTCTTACTTAAACTCCTTCAGTTCCTTCTCATTCTGTCTCTCACTATCTCTGTTTCTTTGTCTTTTTTCTCCGTTGCCTTTCTATCGCTCTCTCTTTTCATAGTCGATTTCATTTGAGATGCCGTCAAATAAAGAGTTGGCTGCCTAGGAACCCGATGAAGCTGGATAAGGAGGCGTTGCCTGACCTGGAGGAGACAGATTGCTACACTGCCCCCTTCAGCAGGGCCAGAATGCATCAGTGAGCCTCTTTTGCATCACTCAGACTCTCTAAATGCCCGGTCGTACTTCTTCTGTGCCCCTTCTGATGGTCTCAGTGGGGCTTAATCAAGAGCAGGCTTAAGCTTTCAATATGCACATTTTGTAACAGCCATAACTGTTGCACTGCCATGAGTTTTTTTTTTCCAGAGAATATCTGAAATGTGGTGAATTTGACAAGTTTAATATCTTAAGTGCTTTGAAAGCACATAGTTACATCCGTATGAAATGAGAGCTGCCCAAATCCATTCTCTTTCCATTTACCAGAAAGTGACCAGCACTTTACTCAGAATCTGTATTGACATCATTGCAGTGATGCTCTATATTGTGCAAGTAACTCTGTTTATGCCTGGCTTTAAATCTTGCCATCCTAATACATGGAGTTCCCCTGGGCAGTGAGTGGGAAGGGTTGCTTAAATAATTTTTTCTGTTGGTAATACAGAATTTTAAGGCCAGACAGAAGCCTCAGACCACATCTTTTAGGCACTGATACAGAATGATGGGATGATAAACTCAAATTAGCAGTGTTATTCAGAGTTACTCTTCACTTCATGGTCCTTTCAGACTCATCATGAGTTAATGATGACACAGAATATGTATGCGTGAGTATATATGTGTGTATACACTGTAAATTAAATGTCGTAAATCTACAGGCATTCTGTGAAAATACAGCATTCAGAGTGTTCACAGTAAATTTCTGTAAAATGCAATGCATCCTGGGATGTTTGGCTGCAAGGATGTCATCTACAGCTAATGTTTCATTTTAATCAGAAGGAGTTAAACGGCAATGACAAGATGCTCTTCGCACCATCAGGTCTTCAGTCATTAAGTTGATTGTGAAATGAATTAGCATAAATATTACTAAAATTGATTGTTTCTCATGTGCTGTTTAGTTTAGAAGTGAACGTCTAATTCATTTAGCTAAGTATTTTGCTGTAGAATTTACCGTAAACTATTTACTCTGTTTTGCTCTTTCTGTTTTTACTGTCTTTCTGAGGATCAAATATAAGTTATTGATGTTAGCGTTAATTGCAAAATAGCACTTATTAGTGGCATTTAACTCCATAGCACACTCCCAAAAATAGTATAGCAATAATGTTTGTATTTGCATGGGAGGTATTGGAGATCAAAAGAAAAGCAATTATAAAACCGGACCTTCCTGCTTCAAGACTTGTGCTGTCTAAACATCCATATTCCATTTCTCTCTTTTTCTCTCTGTCGCTCTTTGAGTAAAAGAGTAAATCAAGTGATTTTCAAAATGTATTTCCCCCTCAAGGTTGAGATATTTAATTTACATTGATGTGCCACATACTGCGTGTAGTTCCAGGAATGCATGTCTGTGTAAGAGGAAAGAGATTTCTCAGTTGTAATATTTTAAAGGCATTCACTTGTAATGTGTTTTTCTGTTAAATGTCCCTATTGTAATATCAGCATATGTCGTCAGTCAGGTGCACAATAAAAGTCCACCATCAGTATCAATAATATGTAGAATAAATATCTTTGGTTTTTGTGAGTGTCCTAAAACAAATACAACCTCATAACAGCTTGTTTTTGGACTTGGTAGGAAAATTACAGCAGCTAAATTTATATACCTTTCTATTTTATTATTGCAGTTTTACCATCAACAACAGAGATTCCTTCTTCTCCAACTCCACCAGAAGCAGAATAGTGCACCACGTATTACAGCGCACCAAGTATGAGGACGGCAAGTCAAAGATGGGTACGTCACAGATACAATCTCCACACAGTCTGTATAGACAGTACTCATTAACCTTCACTGCACCATTTTCTTGTTCCCTGTATCAGCATGTTTTACTGAGTGTATAGTCTGTAGTCGTTTCTCTCTATTTGCTATTTGTCTTGATGCTTCTGAATGAAGAAATGCATTATTGATCAGCCCCAAATGCCTAATCATTGGTATTCTATATTGATTAGTGTTGTTTTATTTAAAACATCACAAAATTGAGTCCATCATGATTTCTAGATGGAACAAAAGGAAAATACATTTGCAGTTTATCTGTTAGTATATTAGGTTCTATCCTGCAACAATCCAAATTTCATCATACGACAAATTTAAAACATACAACAGATTTAAAACACATACAGTCAAAGATTGGCACCACTGGTAATGATGGTAACAAAGTTATATATAAATGTCTTTGTGGTTAAGTACATTTATTCTATGATAAAAGAAAAAAAAACAGTGCTATTGAATTCTCATGAACAGCATGGCATTGTTATATAACGAGTATGAATGTTTATATTTGTTTCTAATTTCTTTAGGTATGTTAAATACCTGACAATCAAACATATTCCTAGTGCTGTTTAATGTTTCTGACTTATTTAACCAAAACTGAAACATTACTTGTCTTTTTAGCTGCATCATCTCTTCATTTTCACCTTTTAGAAATACTATTTGACTTTTTTGTATGTTTGTGTCTGACATGTTCTGATTGAAGGTCCAAGGATATCACTGAGGGGTTTTCTTGGTAATATTATAAGAGCCTCCACTCAGCACTAGACTAGATCAGATTGATCAAAGAGCTGTAAATCCTTCACAAATCCTTGTGCTTGAAAGCTCCATGCCAATTTCACATAATGCACATTTGCTATTTTGTGCTAATAGCTTTTTTAAATGAACATCTCATGGGAAATACAGAGCCTTTCCTTGGATAACTTGGGATTTTCAAGAATATTCGGTCATGTCTTCAGTGGCAAGATAATATCAGAAATCTTAGCACGTAGTTTTAAAGCAGTATGCAAGGAGAACCAATATCCATTATCTCCATTTGACAGAAAGTGATTAGCACTTTGTACAGTTGCTTATTTTTATTACAGTGTTTACGATCTTTGAATTTTTCCATATTTTGTAGTTTCAGCCTGGAAGTGAATTGGATCTAATGAGGATTAGGTGTCATGAATCTACACAAAATAGACCGTACTACTGAAGTGGGGAAAATCAAAATACAAAATTATTTACAAATTTAAAAACATAAAAGTTGTGATTGCATAAGTATTTACCTATTCATGTCCGGGACAAAGTTCAGGTTTGATTTTAAAAAATATCCCAAACTTTGAACATACTGCACAGCATCATTAAATCCACTGTTAAAAATTGGAAAGAATATGGTTCAACCACAAGGAGGCCATCCGCCAAATTTCAGTGACTAGATAAAGAGGGGATTAGTCAGAGAGACAACCAAGAGGCCATGGGTAACTTGATTTAAAAATAAGTTGACCCAGATTTATTGTGTTAGCTCTGTGGTCTTCAGGTGTATTTCTAATCGAGATCATGTGACACTTCTGATGGCAGTGCGTAGCACCAGAACTAAATTGGGGATTTCACTTAATTTTGTAATATTGAAATTTGCAATCGCAACTTTTAAGTTTCTTATTTGTATATAATTTTGAAAACTTCAATATTTTATTTTATTTTATTTTATTTTTAATCCCAAGGTGCATTTCAGTTATAGGTTATAACACTACAAAATCTAGAAAGTTCAAGGAGGAACTGAAATGGATGTAATACTTATAGGATCGATCCTCTGCTGTCTCTGTGTATGTTCTCTTTATGTCCACATGGGCTTCCTCCAGGTTCTGTGCTTTCCTCTCACCTGCAAAAACCAACCCAGTCTCACAGAAAAAATACTGATCTTCAGATGGTGTAGTGCTAATGGGTTAGCTTGGTTAAATTAAGTTGGTGCAGAACATGGCATACGGAGCATTTGAGGGAATGTTTGATTTGTTGATATGCAATGTATGCTTCTGACAGAACAGTGATATTCAATGTATAGAAGGTGCTGCAGATAGACTGCATGTGAATGTTTTTTCTGCGAGACTGGGTTGATAAAAACATGCTGGTAGGTGGATTGGCCACTGTGGGTTTTTTTCTATATTTTATTTACCTTCTCTCCAATATCTCTGATTTATCTCTATTGGAAAATATATTACCATTAGCTTTCTATCAGTTGTATTTACATGTGCATCTATTAATGGCATATAAGGCTGTCATGGTAAATTAAAGTCTTATATAAACATGAAATAGTATGTTCAATCCATAACAGCTATGTCCCTAAAAGTAAAAAAAAGAAAGAAAAAGAAAAAAATCCCCACATTTAACTTCTATAGACTCATTCATCAGCATTATTTCAGCTGGTCGCATGGTGTGCGTTTCTCCACAGCTTCTCCACTGTGTTGTCTGTCTGTCTTTAATTATTATGGCCAGCATGAATGGCCGCTGATTGGTCAGTCAGGGAGTACGTGGGAAGGTGCGTACACTCCTGTGCTGTTTCCCTATGGTCCCTGTGCACCAGTCTAGATCAGGGAGGTCTAAATATCCTGCCAGGATACTCTTGTTTCACCAAAATGCTTTTTCTGGGAAATTAATATCAAAAGTTAAGACGAGGAAATGGACATAAATTTTCTGCTCTTGCTTTTCATAATTCTTACAGACAGAAATAATCAAATAAGGTGTGAAAAACTGAAAATAATTTAAGGAGGTATAAGAAAACCCCATGGAATTTATTCAAGGATGGAATAAGGCCAGTGGCATATGTGTGCCAGAATGTCATACCTTCATTGGTGTCCGGATTTACATTTTTTTCTTTACATACACTCACTTTGTTTTCAGTTGACTTTTTTGAGAACAGGGCCTAAATAAGGCATCAAACATCCGTCCTGAAGAACTACAGTCACACTCACTTGAAAAAACATTCCACCTAGCACCCTTAAGCAGTCTTTGCTTTGTTCCTCTGGAAAAGTCCTTGAAGGTGAAATGTAGAACACTGTAAAAGGTTGCTGTAAATTTATAGTATTTATTTTTCAGCAAAATACTATTTTATTATTTTACAAGATTGTACTATAAATGATTAGACAATTAGAGCAGTGCATTGGTTTACCGTTAAATACCTCAAAACACAATGCATTGTGGGATGTCTAATGTTTTTGGGGTGACGATGATAAGAATTCTTGTGTGGACATCAGCAAATTAGTGGATCACTTTTGTTTAGTGCAACCCTGTTTGAGTTTAACTTTATATGCTAGTAAAAACCTTGGTATAGCAAAGCACTGAAATTCATCTTTTAGAGCGAGTTAAGAGGTGGAGGTGGTTTGTCCAATACAAGCTAATTGAGCTTGTTGGCGTGGCTTAGTGTTTAAGGCTTTATGTTACATGTCAGAAGGTTGTAAGTTCAAATCCCAGCACCACTAAGCTGCTGTGGTTGGGTTCTCAAGCAAGAATGTTAACCTTCTTTTCAGTTGTATCCTGTCTCAATTATAAGCATCAGCCAAATGAGCAAATGTACTGGATTGTGTGTTATTTTATTCTATGTAAAATATTACAGTACTTTACTATAAATAGGGTTTACAGTTATTTACTAAATAACTGATTACTGCCAGTCCTACTGCCAATCGATTGCTATAGATTTTACACTAAATGTTTTACAATGAACCGTACAACCAAGCATTTACCTTTCAGAAAAGGTTAAGACAGAATTCAAGTAGGAAATTAGAAAATTAACCATCCAAAGACCCCTTGAGGAACCATAATTTACCAAAATCCAGTTTGCTTTATCCAGCCTTTCAATTCTGATGCAAAACAGGACATCATAAGCTGTGCACATTATGTGGTAACTGTGTCTCAGGTGTCATTAGTTTTAAAATGTTTCTCTCTATTAGTGGTGCACTGGTCCCACTGACACTCTAAATAACAACAGCAATATTATGCTTCAAGAACTTTTGTTTCCAAGGAAATTCAACCCGTCACATTTTCTGGTGTCCTGAAAATTTTATAAAATTTTTGCAGACGTTTCTGAAACACTGCTGCAACATTTTAAGTTATAGAAACTTTAATCTTACCATAATGTTATTTTTTTCTCTAGCTAAGAACAATGCGTGAGCAATGGTCTGATAACAAGCCATTATTCTAGCAGATGTTTTTATAAAATTGTAGGAACTTTGTATTTGAAGGATTGCAGCCTAATCTTCGCAGTACCTATGGATTTCTAGCTGAACATTCTCTGTTAGCTCGGATCATTTTATTAAGGAGCTTACTGAGCCTGCTCGGTTGTGTGAAACATCAGTGGCACAATGGAGACATCCTTTAGGACAAGTTGTGTTCTATGTGCAAAATCTGGGTTGTTTCAGTCAGCATCACATCTATTCACAGTATAAAATGCTTTAGTGGACTGGACTGTAAAATACAGTTTGTCACATTCAGTCTTATAGTGAGACTGTTCACCCCCACTCTCTAATATATATTAACACAATATATATATATATATATATATATATATATATATATATATATATATATATATACATTGTCCTCTCCTGTGCTTTGAGTAAATGTATAAATTGTAAACTTTAGTATCAGTGCTATTTTCTAAGACTCTGATAACTGTATCCAGGGCTGCAGTATCTACAGGTATTTATTCCAATCGTGTAACACCACACTTGATTTCCCAAATTAAGTTCCCTGCTTCGAGGCAAGAGCTTATTAGTGTAATCAGTTGCTGTGCAAAGCTGGATCGTATTCCTGTAGATGCCACAACCCCGCTGGGTAATGCTTTATCAATCATGTTGTATCTGGTAACAGTGATGTATTATTATGTTTCGGAGAGTGCATACATTCAGCGAACAAATTTTCATATTTGTGCATTGTGTTTGTAGCTTTCACTAACCAGCTGCCAATATATTCTTGCCTGTATCTCTTTGTAATAAGGTATCAACCGGTTACTTGGCAATGGCACATATGAGGCTGCCTTTCCCCCTCATGAGGTAAGCTCATTATCACTTAAACATGCTGTTTTTAATATATATTGCATTTTTTTGGTCAAGAACTGTGTTTGTAAGCTTATTTTAAGCACTGTTCTGTTTCAGGGCAGCTACAAGAGCAGACACCCAATAAAGACCCATGGGCCTCAGAACCACAGGCACCTGCTTTATGAGCGATGGGCTCGCTGGGGCATCTGGTACAAATACCAGCCTTTGGACCTCATACGGTAAACAATATCCACTGCTGCTATTGCAATTGTCAGCCCATTTAATGGCCAGTTTTAAAGCTTCGCTGAGGTGAAACAGTAATACAGACACACATGCAGCTGTTTAGACAGACCCAGTCTAAACAGTCTGCTAGAAGATCATACAGTCCATGGTGTTTAGACTGTTCATTCATCAACCTTTGAAATCACAAATGCATTTCAGATGTTTCAGCAGTGTTACTTCAGAAAGGCATCTCTGGTTCCTGTGTTTACCTGAGCCTCTTGTTTGTCTGCTTGAAGCTTTTCTCTAAACAGTTTTCAGAGGCTTAGTATCACCACTTAGCTGAAACCTTCTGTGAATTCCTCTCAGTTATTTTCTCTTTTCTGAATGCTTCGTTTAGTTGTCCACTGTAAGTCAGAGGTTTCTTCAGGTCAGAATGGCATGTCAGCTTCACAAGTATTTCCTGGAATTGAGCCAGCTCTCCTTAGTTTAGAGCGCTCAGCTGTATAACTGGGACAGATATAAAAATCATGTTTCCTAGTCTGCAGAGCCAGCAACTCTGGGGAACTTTCTGTGTTTCCTCCCAGGGAAGTCACTCATCCTGATCTCATATTTACTTCACTTGATTAGACTCGTATTACACTGAAATGATTTGTGAAACAGTGGCATTAAAATTACAGCATTTTATTAATTAAAATTAATGTCGGATACAGTATATTCCATGCATGTTGGATATTCAAGCATATAGTTATGCAAAATATCACTGACATTGATACTGATTATTGATATTGTTCACAGTAATTAGTATGAACTCACATTTTCTAATTGCAAAATATGTATTAAGTATTGTTAGTTCTACATTATTAAATTATTGTTTTACCTTGCTCTATATAGCTACTGCATTGTGGCACTAAGTACTGCTGTACAATCCTGGTAGATTTCATGTAAGTAAGTACTCTGTACTTTAAAAATGTAAATTACTCTCTACAGTTGTTCCCACCCACCAGCCTGCTCTCATGTATCAATACAGCTACCAACTGGGGAGGGTGAAGGCTAACAAATGCTTCCTTCCAGACAATTGAAGCAAGTCAACAACATCTTCAAGAGCACAACCAATTTTTATTTTTATGTATTTTTTTTTTTTATGGCTCCCAGACATTGATGGCTTGGATTTGAACTTGCAATCTCCTAACAACAGGGCAAACGCTTGTCTGTTGTTCCACTTGGATGCGCTAATTGCGCTTTAAATTTAAAAATGTGCTCTACTACCTTATCTTCCAGATCACCAGGTCAGATTCCTTCGGAACTACTGGTGGGCCATCACTTAGTCATGGAACAAGGGCTACATACAGTGGATATAAAAAGTCTACACACCCCTATTAAAACGGCAGGTTTTTGTGATGAAATAAATGATAAAAATGAAATGAAATTAAATGAAAGTTAAACCATGTCAGAACCTTTTTCACCTTTATTGTGAAATTGCAACATATAAAAATCAAGTGACAACCATAAATGTTTTAGGGAAAAAATGAAAATCAAGAAACTTCTAATACCCAGCTTGCATAAGTGTATACACCATTTTATAATTGGGAATATAGCAATGTTCAGAAGCAACCAGTCAAATTCATGCTAAATACTAATTAGTATACACCTGCCATCAATTATAGTGACTGATTAATCCCAAATAAAGTACAGCTGTTCCTTTGTGATTGTCCTGACATCTTCTTGGTAACATTTCAATGTTGAAAAATATCAATCTGGAGAGGGTGACAAAAAAAATTCCAAGGCATTGGATATACCATGGAACACTGGAAAGACAATAATCAACAAGTGGAGAAAATATGGTACAACAGTGACATTACTAATAACCTACCATCCCTCTAAATTTGATGAGAAGTCCAGGAGAAAACTGGTCAGAGACACTGCCAAGAAGCTTCCAGTAACATTAAAAGAATTGCAGCAATTTCTGGCAAGCACTGGTTGTTCCCTACATGTGACAACAATCTCCCAAATTATGTCTGGGCTATGGGGTAGGGTGACAAGACAGCCTTTTTTAACAAAAAAACAAAAAAAAAATATGCCAGCCTGGCTAAAGTTTGCAACAAAAAAAAAAAAATACAACCCAACTTCCAAAACCATGAGAAATAATGTGTTATGATCTGATGAGACCAAAGTTGAACATTTTGACAATAATACCAAAAGATATGTTAGGTGCCAAAAAAAAACACAAAAGAACACCATCCCCACGGTGAAGCATCTGGGGCTGCTTTTCTTCAGCTGGAACTGCGGCTTCAGTCAGGGTGGAGGAAATAATGAATAGAATAGCTCCAAATACCAATCAATTTTGGCATAAAACCTTAAGGCTTCTGCTAAAACACTTAAGTTGAAGAGGAATTTCACCTTTCAGCATGACAATGACCCGAAGCACACCTCAAAATCAACAAAGGAATGGCTTGCTTCACCAAAACAAGATCAAGGTTTTAGATTAGCCCAGCCAGAGTCTAAAGCAGATCCCAGCAGATCTAAATTAAAAATCCATTTTGACAGAGTCACGATGTGCCAAACTGATTGACTCTTTCCCAAAAAGATTTAATGCTGTTCTAAAATCTAAAGGTGCTTCAAATAAGTATTATAAGTATTATCTGCAGCCAGGTTATTATTTTTATTTATTTATTTATTTATTTATTTATTTATTTATTTATTTTCCCCCTAAAATCATTCTTATTGTTTTTCACTTTAATTTATAGGTTGAAAAGGTTCTGACATGATTTATCTTGGTTTAAATTTTCACATCACAAAAACCTGTCATTTTAACAGGGATGTGTAGACTTTTTATATCCACTGTACATAAAATTCTGTTTATATTTGCTTTTATATTTCCTTCTCTCTCTCTGTTCTCTCTCTCTCACACACACACACACAGGCGGTACTTTGGGGAAAAGATTGGTCTGTATTTTGCATGGCTGGGTTGGTACACGGGTATGTTGATCCCGGCAGCACTGGTTGGTCTTTTTGTCTTCCTCTATGGCCTTTTCACCATGGACTCCAGCCAAGTAAGGTCAGTCTCTCCGGACCCTGTTGTCAATCCTGCCCCTACCTCAAATCACCATGACCAGCATGGTTTAACTCTCAATCAAGAAATGTTAAAAGTCTACAGAGACTGTTAATTCAAAATATGTCTTATTTCTAGCAAGAGCTACCTCACAGGCCAGTGAGCCCTATTAAAATCGTGCTAAGGAACGTGTTCTTTCTGTATCTACAGTAAAGAGATCTGTGAGGCCAACACCACCATCATGTGCCCCATGTGTGAAGTGAACTGCAGCGCCTGGAAACTCAGTGACAGCTGTGTCTATGCAAAGGTATTCATAATAGCCGACACTTTTGACTATATATATATATATATATATATATACATAGTACTGTGAAAAAGTCTTAGGCACATGCAAAGAAATGCCTTCAAAAATAATGAAATTAAATGTTTCTACATTTAAAAAAATACTTGTCAATATTTGGTGTGATGACCCTTTGCTTTAAAAAAAACCCCCAGCAGTCTTCATTATGTTTTTTGTCTGAAAAGTGGTCTCTTTTGTAATAGTGCTGCTTTCTTTACTGACATACAAACGTTTAATATTGTGCTGGAAAACTAATATTTGAAAATCTAAAATGTTTTTGTACTGACTCGATAATGTAGAATCATAAAATAAAAATTTATAACAAAGTTTGTACTAAAAAATATAGTGCCTTTTGCACAGTACTGTATAAATATAAATAAATCAACAAATTTAATGTAATTACAACTGGACTGTAGAGACAGTATCTGTTTATTTTCACTGTGCTGTGAATGTAAATGTGAATTGCCATGGGACGGACTAAACAGCATTGAATGTTGTTAGCATAATACAATGATTATGACTTTCGTCTTGATTTAAAGCCATTCAAGTGTTTGTGTGCATATATCTATATTTATTCTAGTTCATTCAGAATCTTTTTGCACAATATTTACAATGAATTTCACCTTATGTTAAGCAGGTGAAAGCTACTGAATTGTGTATTTGCTTTCTTTAAATAGTCCATTCCCTTGTGCCCAAGTCTCCAAGTGCAAATCTGGTTTAAGAGATAATCTGGGAAGTATTTGTTACGGTTTAATTTGTTGCCAAAATTAAAGTGGAGACTAAATTGTAACATCTATTTAAACCACTAATGTATTGAGTGTTTATCTGAGTCATCATGATTCATGACTTTTATGCATTTTTATTTTTTAACTAACCTATAGGTGACTCATTTGTTTGATAATGGTGGCACAGTCTTCTTCGCCATTTTCATGGCAATATGGGGTGAGTTGAAGTTTCTTTCTTTCTTTCTTTCTAGGCAATTCATGTGCAAATATGTGCATTTTAAATGTGTATAGCAGGGCAAAAAAAAAAATCTTCTGCCAGGGAATTAACATTGATTCACCCACTGCATTCAGCTGTTGCTTTGTGGCAGTCTGGGTTAGTTAATTTCTTTATTGTTTTCTCAGATTGTGAACAGTAATAGTATCTTTTTGTGTTTGTAATTAACATATTATAGGTGGAGGAACACAGAACTTTGATTTTCAGAATGGCATTAAGCCTTAGTTAAAAACCAGTGAGATTATAAGAGTTAATCACCTCTTGTATAAATGGATAAATCAATGGAAGGATCGATGTCAGAGTGTCCTCCTCTTATTATGCATCATCTAATTGTTGATGCAGTATAAAGTGTAACTGACTGGCTAACACTAATGAAACACTTCCTTGGAGAGAAAAGAGAGCTGCTCAGATGAGAGAGAAAAAAACAACCTGAGCAGTCGGGAAGCCGTCAGTGTAAAACTTGTCTCTATCTTTGGGCATCTGTGTGAGTGTGTCTGCAAAAACCCGCAGACCAGCCCCCTTTGCAGTATTCTGTACTTCTCTCTCCCACCCTGTCTCACTCATGCTGATTTGAATGAACTATGGAGCCAGCACTGCAGTGAGCATGTTCTGGATCTGTCTGTCACTAATGTGGCTCTGTGTGAATGGGTTTGTCTTAACGTGAATAAATAGTAAGCTCAATCTATACATTATACATGATACAATACATTTTGTCCCTTTCTGTGAGGTGAAGTCCCAAATCCTTTTTAAAAAAAAAATCACAGATAAACACTAGGCCACATTGAAACCAAACTAGCACAGCATTTATTGTCAGTAAATTCAGGAATACCACAGCATCATTGTCAGTATAATAGGGGAAAAAAATCATTTCATATGTTTCTTGTTTCCTGGCTCCAGAGGTAGAAAAATGCATGTAATGATAGTGAAATAATAATGATAATGAAAGTATTGTATAGTAACAAATTAAAGAAAAAAAGAGCAAAGTGCGTTAATAAGGTTTTGGATCAACAAGAGCTGCCAGAACAGATCCAGTGTGCCATGGCATCGACTCTACAAGCCTTTGGAACTGTACTGGAGGGATGAATACCTTTCTTCCAAAACATATTTCCTCATCTGGTGTTTTGTCCATCACAGTCCATTTCATCTACCAGCATGTTTTGGAAGGTGGGAGAAACCTGGAGAACCTGGTTGAAACCCACGCACACACGGAGAGAACATTCAAAACTCCACACAGACAGTAACGTGAGCTCAGGATAGAACCAAGAACCCTGGAGCTGTGATACAGCAACACTACCCACTGTGCCACCTGGAAATGAAAATGTACTGCAAATAAGTTAAGCGCATAAATCAGAAATATGGAATATTAAAATATCACTGAATGGATGAATGGCACTATTTCTTTCTGAGAAACAGGACAATTAATACAGTTCCATTTGATTTAATTCATTTTAACTCTAGCTGTTGTACAGATTGAATTACAATTTACAGCATATGTAGACAAAAAGGAGAAAAGTGTAATGTTATGTTTAGAACAGCATACAACATATGGAAGAATGACATTTTAAACATCATTAAATATAACAAGTTCAAGAGACATGACAATAAATATAAAGACTGTGGAGCTTATAAAGTGTAAAGAGCAGGTATGCAAATGCATAAACTTTATAACGAGTAGTAAGGACGATGTGGTTCTGCAATATTGTATAACACACTGAGCACGAGTCCGCTCCTGTTCTGCAGTGAGTGGGTGTGTAATAGGGGCTCATAGTTTGGTGTTGTATGTAGGAGTCCAGTGTGGGTTTCTGTGCAGGAAGCTAGCAAAGACAGGGTGTGCAGGTGTGAGAAGCCTGACAGCTTGAGAGTAGGAAGTGTTCTTTAGTCTGGACGTCCAGGAAAGGATCCTTTGTATTACAAACTACAGGAGCTGTGGCTGAGATATGTGGGGCCTAAAAAAGTAGAAGAAAGTAGTCAGTCTTTGTGGGAGAGCTGAAAAAAAGGCTCAAGAGCTTAAGAAAGGGATTGCTGTTATACTCTTATGCTTTTTTTTGGCACACTTTCAACAATAGTGGGTCGAGCAATATAAATTTTGCATGGTGAGCAGTGTTTTGTCCATATACTTATTTAAGCATTATTTAACATATATATATATATATGTAAACACCGATCAGCGATAACATTATGACCACTGACAGGTGAAGTGAATAATATTGATCTCATTACAATAGCACCTGTCAAGGGTTGATATATACAGTCAGGTCCATAAATATTGGGACATCGACACAATTCTAACATTTTTGGCTCTATACACCACCACA
>CM075011.1:13333106-13353417 GCA_037576675.1 Pangasius sanitwongsei | reverse complement strand
GCTGTAATTCCTAAATGGTAAATGCCATATTTTTGTGGAACCTCTTAAAATAAAGCTGAAAGTCTACACTTCAGTCAGATCTTGATTGTTTTATTTCAAATCCGTTGTGGTGGTGTATAAAGGCAAAATCACATACTTCCAGACCTGACTGTATATATATATATATTGAGTATATAAATACAATACACAAACAAGCAAATATCTGTTTTTATGTAAGAAATATGGAAGAAGTGAGTTGGGTGTAATTTTAAAAATACATTGCCAGTTCTCTTTATATATCTTATCATGGATTGGTGTTTTGCTTTCTGTTCCTACAGCCACCGTCTTCCTTGAATTCTGGAAAAGAAGGAGAGCAGAACTGACCTATGACTGGGATTTAATTGACTGGGAGGAGGAAGAGGTGAGACTCTGAAACAAAACTGTCACCTCAGACTGTGATTTTGTGTTTATGTACAAACACTCAGCTTCATTTGCAAAGGCTAGTATGAGACAGGCACATTCTCCTTTTCCACTTTTCCAGTAAACATTATTAGGAACATACGCTTTGCTGAGTAGACTGACAATAACTAATCAGCATTGAATAAGTGAAGTATTTGGCCAATATGTGTGCTGTTTGTTGTGTTTCCTTTAGTGTAAATCCTGTGTCATGGTGTGTTCAGTGAGTGTGCTTCCTATTGATATCATGTCATGCTCGGTGCATGCTGTGCTGTTTGCTGAGATTACCACACATTAATCGTTTAGTTATTGCATGTGAAATCACCTGATGATGTGCAGGGTGTTGTTTGCTGTTGGGCCTTAAATGTAGTCTTACTGAAGAACATTATTTCATACTTAAAGTGCCAACATTGTTTGGACATAATCAGTGTCAGAGGTCAGACCATAGATATATACATATTAAAGATCTTCACAGCTGAGAGAGTATGCACTATTAAAGCCATCACTTCAAGTAAGTGTCTCTCATAGACCTAAATTTATTATAGCAAGTTTATTTATTATTTGTAAAAGAATTTAAGAAAAGATCAACTAATCTTTAATGTATAAAAAAAGCTTTCTAATATATAATATCCTGTCACCTTGTAAATCACTCTAGTAATTTACACTCATAAATACAGTACACTCTGTCTATAACAGTGACTTTATTTCTCAAGTTGTTCTTCTTGCTTAACTGGGCTTTGGCATATAAATTGTCTAATATAGAAAACTAAAGTAACAAGCCAAGATTTGTGGAGAAAATTAGTCAGCTAACTTAGCTAATATTTTTTTGTGTGAGTCAGTATAATAAATGCAAAAGCTAAGTTTTTACTTTCTGAACCCTTAAAGCAATGAAAAAAAACCTTTTAAAATGCATAAAATGTATTGCCGCAACACTTAAAATCATTTTGCTGCTGTTAAAAATGTTATTTGTTCATTTTTGGAAGTATGTTTACATTTCGGCCATAGACAACCTTTTTATATTACATTTTGCACAGACAGTGCGGTGGCCATTTGGATCTATATTGCTCTGTCATCGGTCTGTCATATGTATGTCTATGGTTCAGACTCGTCAGCACTGTTTTTACTCAAGACGGATCCTCCTTGGTTGTTGTTGGTGTCTTCAAAGATGTTTGATTGCCATATTTCTGAATCAGCCTCTTAGCAAATAACTTAGAGCCAATTGATGTATATGCAGGAAAAAAGGCTCCTTATATGAATGACATAAGAGCCTCGTCATCATCATTAACTCTGTCTTCCTGGGGCAGGTTGCCAGATCCAGTGAAAACAAATGATGATGCCAGATATCTGTGTGTAGAATAATAATGCATTGTGTATTTGGTATGGAGGTAAGAATATCTTGAAGACAATATCTTTATATATAACATGCCTGTGTTGAGAAGGAGGAACTACGGCCCCAGTTTGAAGCAAAGTACTCACGGAAGGAGAGGGTGAACCCCATCTCAGGCAAACCAGAACCTTTCCAGCCATTCAGTGACAAACTCAGTCGCCTCATGGTCTCTGTGTCGGGGATCTTCTTCATGGTAAGCCATTTTCTCCCATCGAAGAACCCCTTCTGTGTAATCCAGAATTTTTTTTATACTACGCCTCTGCACCGAAGAAGTATGTAATATCTTGATATAATATCTAACACACTAAATTATATTTTGATAACTTAATGTGGCATGAAACTATATTTCCTAGTTGACTGTTGCCACACACCTCTAGAGACCCATGCCAGCACTGTTTTAAATGCCACAGATGAATGTCTCCCCCTGCTGGATATTGTACGTGGTGCAAGAGGCTGCAGAAAGAAAAGATGGATCATTTGGCCTCCCATAACATTTCTGACTTATTTAATGTATATTAGCCTAGAATACATTCCCCCATCCTCATTTTTCCACAGTGTTCTATATTAATGCAATACATTTCACCACCTAATTGTCTCTACATTTCAGATCTCCCTGGTGCTGACAGCAGTGTTTGCTGTGGTGGTTTTCCGGCTCATTGCCATGGAGAAGTTCGCCTCCTTCCAGTGGGAGTTTGTAAAGAAGAACTGGCAGTTTGCCACCTCTGGCACTGGAGTCTGCATCAACTTCATGATTATCATGTCTCTCAATGTGGTCAGCCTCTGCTCTCTGCATAGTGTTCAACAGTTTCAGTATAGAATTAAACAGTAGAGATGTTTAGCACTGTTTGTATATTTGCGATGCCAGATGAAGCCCGGATATAAGCAGTTCAGTTAACATTTGCTTGGAATACATATATAGTACTGTGCAAAAGTCTTAGCCATCCTACATTTTTAAATATACATTTTATCTTACATGAATATTTTAATTTAAATAATAGAGTTTTTTGTATTTTGGTAAATAATGGAGGATTTTAAGTAACAGACCACGTTCTTAATAAAAACCCCGTCACCTGTGATTTTAACTGCAGTGACACAAGTTTCCCAGCAAGGCTGCGACAAACTACCAGCTAATTTCCTTAGAAAAACACATGCCTATCTATGAACAGTGTGTCTATAATCAGCCATGTGGATTGTCATAGTACTGAGAAACCACAAAGCTCTGTGTCCTGAAGACTTTCCTGTACTGGAAAACCTAAAGGAGCAGTACTACCTCTGTTACAAAGTACTGACACTGGAGACTCTTTCAAAACAATAAATAGGAAAACTGCACCATATCAACAGCTGCATACATTTTTAAGAAATGTATTTGGAGCGTCCACCATACAAGAGGCAGATTATGATTTGATTTCATTATTATATTGGTTGTTTTACTGTTTACTCCTCAATATGCTCCTCAAGACTTTTTACACAGTACTTTATATAAAAAAAAACCCCACATAAATATTATAATTCATTTATGTTTAAGCTTATGTTTTCCAACAGCTACTTACAATAGATACAGTTGTATGAAAGTTTGCATCCCCCATAATTTCAGGGTGGAAAAGGTAGAATATACCTCCACAAGAAGTATATGATTACAAAATGTTAAAAATGAAACGTATCTTGCCGCAAGACAACAGTCCAAAAACTGAGGCAAAATCACTAAATACACTTAGACAAATTGCTTCTTGTGATGATGAAGGAACATTTGTAAGACATGACACACTAAACTGTGTTTTGCTATGTATTGAATTTCTTTGTATTCATTCGGTCTTAAGAGTATGCAAACGTTTACACTCAGCTATAGAGATTAATGAATCGTGTGTATAATTTATTACTACTATTTCTTGGGAAGTTGATTTTCCCATCAGTTCTAATTGATGTATTTTAACAAATTTATTTGTTCTAGTGGTTTGAACAAATTCTCTGTGCCCTGGCAGGTTTACGAGAAAGTGGCCTATCTGTTAACAAATCTAGGTAAGTTTTAAATATCAGAGTGTTTGAGGCTTTCTCGGTAATGGAATGTTAATCCACAAGGTTTAAAGGAGGGGAGGGCTTGGATTCCTGGAAGGCATTTTCACTCAGATGTGTTGATTTTAGCTTCAGATCCTGCCCAGGGTGGGGGTTTCTCTAATGTCTTGCATATGCCAGTTAAAAAAAAAACACACACAAAAAAAGTCACGGTCCTCTGGTTTGTGTTTCAGAGCACCCACGGACCGAGTCCGAATGGGAGAACAGCTTTGCCCTCAAGATGTTTCTCTTCCAGTTCGTCAACCTGAACAGCTCCACCTTCTACATTGCTTTCTTCCTAGGAAGGTGATTAAACTGTGAAACTCTACTCCAGATACATTTTAAGCATTTTTAAGCATCTACTACATTTCACTGAGCCTGAAATAGTTCTTTGTACATAATTAGTTGCTTGTTTTATCTTTTGATTAGACTTTTGATCTATTTTTTTCTATTTCATTTCCATATTAAAGCATTCGCAAAAAGATCCAGTGCATTCGAAATTCTCTGTGTATTCACTGTTATCACGAAGCATTATGATTTTGTCTCCCTGTGAAATGTGAGAGCATTTTTTTTCTCTTTTTCATTATCATGGAATAATATTGCAGTGCGGCTAATTGAATTTCAGTGATGTGTGTGTATGTGTGTGTGTGTGTGTGTGTTTTTTTTTCACAGGTTTGCAGGCAGACCTGGAGATTATAATAAACTGTTTAACCGCTGGAGAATGGAGGAGGTGAGTGAGGCTGAGCCAGGCTGCAATAGCTCTCCCACGCTGCAGCACCATGGGCGTCCTCACATAACACCACTGCATCACTGTCAGCCCAGTGCTGGTTGCTTGATGGGAATGCTGATGCACATTATTGAATCAGGCTTCTTCATAATCAACATAAAAGAAAGAGCGCTCCCATCAACAGAAGATAATGGCCTCCTCATATGGATTTTGCCCAGCAGCGGCTTTTTGCTTGGACTCAATGTACTGTAATTGCCCTGAATCTCCTGGGGCCTAAATGGCAACCCAGTGAACTTTCCAAAAGCAAAAATAATTATGTTATTGTTTTAGGAATTAGCAGCCTACTGTAAAATCTCCAGGAATGATTTACTGCAGCCTTGTTACATGACAGATGTGTGCAAATGAGTTATGTTAAACATGTTTATGCTGTTCGTTTTGTGTTTCATTCTCAGTGCCATCCTAGTGGTTGTCTGATTGATTTATGCTTGCAAATGGGAGTGATCATGGTGTTAAAACAGATTTGGAATAACTTCATGGAGCTGGGTTACCCGTGAGTATTGTGTTTGAGTAGAGGCTTTGTTTATTCATATGCTTTATTTATGCTCACTGTGTGTGTTCACTGACCTCTCTGTTCCTCCAGATTAAGCGGGGGCGAAGTTTTATTTTTGTTAAAAGTGTTTTGATTGTACAATTGTTCAAGATGAGAAAAGGGATGTTTTTTTTTTTTTTTTGGTTTGTTTTGCTTTTAAAGAATGAGTTTAGTTTGACGTGGCACGGGGGAGTGTGTCTGAGCAGTGATAGGATGCAGGAAGGGAGTGTGTTTTCAGTTCCAGGTTTCATGGTTGAATGAGTTTTGCTTTTTGCTGCAGTTCTGAAGCAAATGGCCACGTCATCACATACAGTCACACTACAGCACCGCTCTCCTGCTGTGTGCTGCCAGGAGTGGGATACAGAATCTACTATGATTAGAAACAATGTTAAAAATAAATGCAGTCATTTGCTGCTCCTATTATCCATAGATTATTAAGGATCTGGGCCATGCTGGTGAACCCTAACCCTAGTTGTTTATTTCATTTTGCCTTGAATAACTGGCTTAACTGGCCAGGTATATCTTAATATGTAAACAAGTGTATATGGCTATTTTACAATTTTGCAAAAATAAAGAAAGAATTCCAAGAAGTTAAAAATGTAGTGAGGGTATATCCTACACCAAGAATTTTACAACTAAGAACACTAAAGCTGAAGCTGTTCAGAGGATATGAAAGTGGGTGGAGCTAGTTATAAAGAAAAGGTATGAGCAAACAAGTTATTAGTCGATATTTATATCGCATTTAGAAAGGGAGATGCAATCTTTTGAACTGATCTAATGTTTTATTTTTCACTAATAATATCTTAAGTAATATACTGTTTGAACGTTTTTGCAACTTTGGAGAATAATGTAAAATCTGTGGAACCTTACCATTCTAAGGCTCTGATTTACTACGATCCCAAATAATCCTAAAGCTCTAATTTGCACATGCAGTCTGATACACTGTCAGCACAGTTACTGGCAGTGTTACAGGTGACTTACACGCAGAGTAAGGGTAAAATATTATGAAGATTGGTTTTTGCTTGTACTAATTCTTCTCAGTCGCTGCAGTCAGCTCAAAGAGACTCCCAGAGCGGTCAAAATGAAACTGCATCTCAAAGTATAGCAGTGATTAAAGGTGTTAATGTGTTGGGAAAATGTTCAAACTATGTAATGAATATAAAATACTAGCGTGTAAACATAAAAGTGAATATGTTAATGAGTTAAACAAGACTGAAAACGTTTTCAGAGGCTCTATTTAAATACTATTGAAATCAGATGTGTGTTCAGCAATAATAGGTTCCCATTTTGAGAAACATTCTGATTATTTTCAGACATTAAAGCATAATTTATATAAAGCTTCTCATTATTTATATTTAGTAAATGGTATAATTTTGTCCTCAAATAGCAGGAATGGGTTTCTGTAAATTTATTACCTCAGCTTAGGTTGTGTTAATTTGCACATATATTCACTATTCGTGAAAGTGATTTTCACTCTTAGTAAATCGCATTGTGAATACAAAAGATATCTATTTGCCCTTTAAGGAATAGTCATTAAGCCAAACGCTCCAAAGGACAAACTATTTTGCACCACAAACCTCCATAGACCCTGTTAGCAAATCAGTTTCTTTGTCTTCCCATTTTTTCAAAGGGTGAGCAGTGTTTTACACTCAATAGTAATTTGTTTAATCAAAGGCATACAGTGTATAGTAACATGCTTTTTACTATTCATCAATACTGAGTATTATGGTGATTATTAGTTATGTTTGAGTATTATGTGTTCATTTGTAAGGTTCATGCATTCATATCCTGTATTTTGTGACTTCAGGCTGTTACAGAACTGGTGGTCTCGGCGGAAGATGAGGCGAGCAGGAGAACAGAATAACGTGGAGAGCAAAGAGCAGCTGCCTCAATGGGACAAAGACTGGAACCTGCAGCCCATGAATGCCCATGGCCTGGTGGATGAGTACCTAGAGATGGGTGAGTGCTGCTGAAAAACATGACTTTCTGCTGCTTCTTACAAACTGTATCCATAAATAAGCTATTAACAGCTTTAGTGAAACATTAAAAATTTCCTGAACAAAACACACTATGTTGTTTAATGTGTAACTTTAATAAACACTGTGTTGTGATTATTAAAACAGTGGGCCTCATTTATCAATTTTTAAGTAAAGGTGTGAGTAAATGTTTTTGTAGGCCAAAGCGGACTAAACGTTTCTGCCAGATGTGCAAAATTTTTGGTAATGCTGATTTATTTTGTATTTGTGTGTGTGCACACAACAGCTCATTTGCATTTGGTGCCGCACACAAAAAATTTCATAAAATGAAAAACTAAATTTTTGGGAGCACCTGAAAAGGATCAAATCTGCAGACAAATAACAGAAAAGGTGAATTAGGTTTTTGTTAGGTTATTAGGTTTGTCATTAACACGATGTCCACACTGTACGCAGGTGATGACACCAAGCACTTCACAGAGGGAAACTGATATGTTTAATTGTTTTAAGTGTCTTGGCAACTGTCAACCAGAAGACTCTCACACTCATGTGCTCTTCAGCCTGTTACACACTTCAGCCACTTGTGCCCCAGTGCAGGGAAAAGCAGAGGGACTTGTGTAGTAAGAAAACGTGATGTATTCAGGATGCCTGATGATAGCACGTGGCACACTAGAGAGTAAACAGCGCATTGCAGATTGAGACAAACCAGATCAGTCACTTATCAGTCACTTATGCTGGCTCTAATGGGGGTTCTTTAATTTTCCCATATTTAATTTTTTTTTTAATTAATGCCATTAATATGAAATGCCTGTTTCACAAAATTTTACAGTAGGTTTACATTAACTCAGGAGCTCTTGTAGGACACAAATGTTTTCCAAACTTACAGGGTGTTCATGAATACAAAATGTCTTTTGTAAATGTTCCTACGAATCATTTACAGATAAATTTGTTCATATCTGGCTTGATAAATGAGGCCCAGTGGTCAGACAGTACTGCTGTAATCACATGGCACCTCTGTGCAGTGCTCCAGTTTGGTTTCACCACCATCTTTGTGGCGGCATTTCCTCTGGCTCCTCTGCTGGCTCTGCTCAACAACATCATTGAGATCAGACTGGATGCGTACAAATTTGTGACACAATGGAGGAGACCCATGCCAGCCAGAGCAACTGATATTGGTCAGTCTGTTCAGCCTCCCAGTCAAGCTTGTGACTACAGCATCAGAACAGCTCAGTTTGTTCGATTTTATTGTCATATCTATATGCAATTATTTATGGTTGGGAATTAACGACAATTGTGAGTTGCCATAGGCACCATTCTTTGGTATCAGATTAGGTTTCTTTTGTTGTGACATAACATTAGTATGATGAGACGGTAATGTTGCCTTGATATCTTGCTGCATTTATTTTAATTTGCTTCAGTGATCATAAAGACAAAACAGAGTGAGAATTTAGGAATATATTAGCCAGTCAGTGTGATGAAATACTACACATTCATACTTGAGTTTATTAAAACCTTTCTTTCCTCTAAAGAAATTTTGGCAGTAATTTATGAGATGTTTACATCACAAGGCAGTAAATATTAATGACATTTATTAACAGTTATGATTGGATTTTGCATGCATGCATGAGCAGTCAATGTACAATTCATTCATCTTCAGTAGCTGCGTTATCCTGGGCAGGGTCATGGCAGATACAGAGCATATTTTAGTAACAGTGGTCACAAGGCAGGAGAATTCACCCTGGATGCAACATCAGTCCATTGCAGGGCACCTTGCACACATATTCACATGTACGGGCAGCTTAACATAGCCAATCCACCTACCTGCATGTTTTTGGACAGTGGGAGGAAACCGGAGAACCTAGAGCCATCTCACAGCTCCAGAGTTCGATCCTGAGCTCAGGTTACTATCTGTCTGGAGTTTTACATGTTCTCCCTGTGTCCTTGTGAGTTTCCTCCTGATTCTCTGGTTCCCTCCCACCACCTAAAAACATGCTGGTAGGTGGATTGGCTACTCTAAATTGCCCCTAGGTGTTTTTATGTGTGTGTGTGTGTGTGTGTGTGTGTGTGTGTGTGTGTTTGTGTGTGTATGTGTGTCCGCACGCATGTTACTCTGTGATCTACTGGTATCTTGTCTGGGATGTATTCCCTCTTCATGTCCAATGATCCACTACAACCTGGACCAGAATAAATCAGTCAGTGGAAATGAATGAATGAATCAGCACTAGGAGGGTCATATTAAAAAAGTCTGAAACAATTGAAAATTTGCCAGGAAATGGGAGCATGATCATGTTGCCCTCCTGCACCATGCAAGGATGGTGAGGGAGGCAAAAAAAGTCACAGTTTACACAGCATAGTTCATTTTGGGGGTATCAAACTCAATTAGACTTCACCAAACATTAAGTGTATAGGGGTGCTTTGAGAAAAATGCACTACACTTTATCTTTGAAAAAATAAATATGTTTAAGCTCATTATTACTCATTGCATTCATTATATACACACATTTTTGCTAAATTTAATGTTAAAATTTATAAATAACATTTTTGCTCAGTTTTAACACTTTTTGTTACATTTAACCATGTAATTTGACCACTCGTTCCTCTCTGCTCAGGAATCTGGCATGGTATCCTGGAGGGCATTGGCGTGGTGGCTGTCATTACCAATGCATTTGTCATTGCCATCACATCTGACTACATTCCTCGATTTGTCTATGCCTTCAAATATGGGCCCTGCGTGGACAAGGGCTACCAGCATGAAAAGTAAGGATATGCCTTTAGTTTGTTTTTGCATATAACATATTTTGTAAGTACAGATCTCTATTGAAGTAAAGAAAAGGTTTTTGAATGTTTAAACTGGGATTATTCTTGAAAGGAGACAGTGTGAGGACAGTTACATAGTCATACTCATTAACAGTTTAAGGATGGTCTTCTGAAATTGTTACAAACAACAATTATTGTGTGTGTGTGTGTGTGTGTGTGTGTGTGCAGATGCCTGAGAGGATATATGAACAGTAGTCTGTCTGTGTTTGACATGGGAGAGCCAAAGAACGGAAGTCAATATGAAACACGATACTGCAGGTACAAATATAAGTACAGTTTATATGCATGAAAGACTGGAATAAGTGTATGTGCATAGCTGGGGGTAAATGCCCTTGGCTTCCTGTTCATCTCTGCAGGTATCGGGACTACAGAGCTCCCCCATGGAGCTCACAGCCCTATGAGTTCACCCTGCAGTTCTGGCATGTGCTTGCCGCCAGACTGGCCTTCATCATCGTCTTTGAGGTGGGTCAAATACAAATGAAAATTATTATTTGTATTTCAAGTACATGCCCATATCTATATGTGATCATGTGCTGTTCTTCTTGTCCTCAGCACCTGGTGTTTGGCATTAAGACCTTCATTGCTCATCTGATCCCAGACATGCCTAAAGACCTGTGTGAACGCATGCGCAGGGAGAAGTACCTCATGCAGGAGATGATGTATGAAGCAGAGTTGGAGCACCTGCAGAAGGAGAGGAAGAAAAATGGCAAGCGTTATCACCACGAGTGGCCTTAGCTATGCCTAACAACTGGACACATCATATGCATATCCATGCACCCACCAATAAATAAATAACCAATGCGAGAGCAGATATGAATACAGACACAGTCGATGACCGTGCAGGAACTGCAAAATATTTGCAATCACTCATGCATGCATGTCCATGCTGCAGCTTTGGATGGCTAAGCTTTATTGACCAAACCCTCAGCACATGCTACCCGCTTTGATTGCTGGTTTTCTTTGCCAGTGAATCAGATAATGAGGCTCAAGCTCTTTGAAGAACAGTCACTGTTGAGTGGTCGGTCCTGCTCTGCACCAAAGAGCTCCTTCTACGACTCTTGCCTGGGGCCTTTCCATCATCTGCTCTGGTCCCTGAATTTTTCTGGCAGAATATCAGAGTCCTGGATCCTCTCTTATGCCACTCCTGCTGTCTTTTGCCTCTGCTGGCTTTGCTCTTTTCTGAACTGTCTCTTGTTTGTTTGTTTGTTTGTTTGTTTGTTTTTCAAAAGGGAACAGGATGCAGTTGTATTGTTTACTATGCAGAAGAAGGGCTTTGGAGTTTGTCCTCAATGTACACACCTTCGTCACTCTCCACAGCTCCTTTCTCTCTTGCTATTTTTCTCTTTTTCTCTGGCAGCTAACAAACCGCTATCAACCACACTTTATCTACATCTCTCTCTTTCAGTGAAGTGCAGTTTGGCCTCTATGTTCATGCTTGTTTTTTTCTACGAACAAGGACTGGCTTTTTCTTTTTCGCCGCTCATCACAATTTCACAATTACTCTTCGTAGAAAAGTGACTTTTCAGGTAACGTGGATACCGATTTATGCAAAAGTACAGCAAATTGATATAAACATCATATAACATCGTAACATAGCATGCAGATTCAACATTCTAAATCCAAAAAAGGCTTGTGTTACTTTTATTCTCCAGTGTTTTGTAGATTTATTTGAAATTACTCATTGTTTTTGTTATTGTCCTTTGTCTTGTCTTGTGTTCTGTGTATGCTACGCCTGATGTTTTATTCATTGTGGACTGACTGGGACTGTTTTGCTGTGTGCTGAATGGAGATTCAGAATGCTCTTGTTCAAGGTGTGGTTTTTTATGTCTACATGGTACATGATTCATTTATCTACGTCTATCTCCACAGGCCTGGTCCTTCATAAAATGGGGTAGATTAAAGGATTTTTTTATAGGTTTTGGTCATGATTAGAAGATCAGAACAAGCTTCACTCACTCACGTTAGATATGTGTAGAAGGCATAGGCAGATGTACAACAGAACATAATATGTTTAAAACATTGTTTATAGCACTAGGAATGAGTAGCATTTGGTGAAACATTACATAAACACAACAGTTTGGAAAAGCTTTCTTTAAAAAAAAAACAAAAAAAAACTCATGACAGCTTTGGATTGTCACATTGCAGAACTTAATATAACCCTTGTGTTCTGTTCATGTCAAATGATCTGTTTTAAATTTTCTTTCAAAAATCTTTGTTTTAAAGCTAAAACCTTATGTTCTTGGTTCATTTTCTCTATTTAACATGAAAAAGGACAAATTTACCTTTGTTGCATCTGCTATACTGCCCTTCATATTTATATTATATGTTATGTTCGCGTCCTGTCTTCCAGATAAAAAAAGTGGATTACAAAAAGTAGTGAAATATCAGTTGGCATTAACTGCTTTGTACAAAAATAAAACAATTAGGTCAATTACTCTACATTACATTAGCTCCATGGAGGGTAAGATGGTAAGAACATACAGGCATGTGTTCTTGTGTGTGTTTACTACTCCCAGAAAACAGATGCATCCAAGGCTAGTCATTTCAAATATTATCATCAATATTATCATCTGTGTGAATTGCCTGTACTATGTCGCAGTAGTACATCGTTTGCTATGTGGCCAACAGAACACAAGGGTTAAGTACTTTTCTCCTCTCTGCTTTGCTTATAAAGTATACAGTAGCTCTACGTGTATGCCTGTATGTAAGTAAGTGAGAGAAAGCAAGCAAGCGTGTCTTACAATGAATGCTACTGTCACGTATCTCACTCTTTATTTGCCAGATCCCAAGGTGTTATATCTCTTCTCATTAGGCCCCTGTCAGTCTTTGCAGGTGAAACCAAATTTATATCATTTTTACCTACTTTATAATTAGACATTAATCTGTGTTCTAAAATATGTAACTTTGCACTTTTGCATGGCCATACTGTATAAAGCATAATCATACATCACTCAGAAGAAAGGAGCACTTTAAAAGCATGGATCGTTTCCCCGTACCTCAACAAACAGCACAAGACAGTACGATAACAAACTCGCTGCAGTGAAAGTTAAAGTAAGGCAGTTATATATTTTATTGTTATAAAGTTCATTTACATTTATTTATATATTTATTTGTTTGTTTATTTATTTGCTTGTTTGTTTATTTATGATTGGTTGATTAGTGAGGGCAGTCATACACTGAAATAGAGTGTAGAGAGCTGTCGATTTCAGGTGACAAACTGTTTCTGGTACCATTGCCTAAAATACAGCGTGTGATTTGTAACATGCCATTCTTTCACCGTGATGTATTTGGTAATCTATGCATGATCTCAGCCGCGGCATCTGTCTGGTGTTCCATTGAGAAACATGCGTGTTTTCTGGTGCACTTTTACTGTGGAGTCTGCATGGAGTGTATTGCTTAGTCCAAAATTATCTGATCTGTGATCAGTTTGTTGTATAAGTGCACAACTGTCAGTCAATGTTCACTCTCAGTTAGACCATCTTACACTGAAATTGGCCTAATCCTCTGAGTAACGATTTTCCTGCACCTTGGTAATGAATGATCTCAGTCCTCTAACAAAGCTTATCTGTTGATGAAACAATATTTTACTTCGGTATCTAATGAATACACTCTGTTGTGTACAAAATGTCTATATTGGATACACCTGACACAGGCACACATAACAAAAATGAGTTTTAACACAGTAAATAAAGCATGCAATACAGCTTGAAGGTCCATATTTTTAAATATATTTATTTCATTAGGAACAAGAGCACTTGTTATTGTGACAAACTTCAGTCGAATAAGGAAAGCTGGAGTGCCATTAATTTTCAAATCAGGTATTACATAAAAAGCAGTGGCTATGACATGATATTTTACATTGCTTAGAGAAAATAATGCTGAGTGTAGTTATGAGACAGTTTAATATCCATTATGCATTAGTAAGATATGCACAATTGCAATGACTAATGACGGGTAATATGTTAAACAGGCAATATGTGCTCACTCAGTGAGATAATAGGTTTAGATATATAATCACCCACTGACCTCTTACCCCACCAAATGAGCTGGTGATGACCATTAAGGAGCCCAATATGTACCATGCAGAATATTTCAATACAATAGCACATTCAGTGTATTCTGATTTGTACTTGATTAATATGGTGACATAAACAATATCAACAGCTTGTTTTGTTTACACCATCCCTGTTTACATGTAAAAAAAAAAAAAAAAAAAAAAGAACTATGGAAAAAATTGTACAAAACATCTATAGGATAAATTTGGATAGCACTCTTTTCTGTAATAAATCACTGACTGTATCTTTTAACTGACATGGTTGGTGTTTTTTTTGTTAGTTTGTTCCCTGTATGAAATGGCATGTGTCTTCTTTAGTAGTTTAAGTAATATATTTAAGTAAAGTATTTTTTTTTTAACTAATTTTTCATGGTTATAGCTGTTTTGACAGAACATTGCCAGCTTTGTCTGGGACAAAAGCTGCATTAATATAAGCCTCATCCTTGGTTCCATTTATCTCACTTTTAATGTCCTGATCGGGTTGATTCTCCCACGCTGTTCCAAAATCCGCACCATCCAATTCCTGGAAAAAAAGAAGAGCAGTGAAAGAATCAGTTCTTCAAAGTGTACACTCTCTGTTTTCTTTAATCAGTGTACATAAGGTGTCTCACCACTTTGTCCTCTGCATGGTTGACACCACACCAGCACAATGTCCTGTATTTCTTTGAGCAAAAGCAGAACAGGTCACACACCGGCCGAATCAGCCCAGGCTTCACCTCCTGTGGCTTAGTAGGGCCTGCAAACAGACAACAGGCACTTCCGGTGAATAATGCTAGAACATCTGATGCGGACATAATGTACAGCAAAAGCACCAAGTTTCAAGTCTTGTGTGCTTTAACTGACTGTTCTGAAATATACACGGTATCAGGCAGCTTTATGTGCATTTCCTAACTAGGTATAACAGATAACTATGTAAAATTGGCATGTGACTCTCAGGGAAAGGCTAAGGATAAATGCTTATGTGCTCTAGCATCCGTCCCATCTCACCTGTTATCAGTGTGATGAGCAGGCCTCCTATAACTGTGGCCAGAAAACCCACTGCACTATAGTACAGATAGGACATGGAGTACCAGGACTCAGCCAGCACAGATCTGCACATGACATGGGACAACAGAGATTGATTTTTACATATTACTGATAATAATAGTGACTCTTATAATGACTTTAGTCTTTGACTAGCATGCTATTTTTTTTTTCTTCATAGCATATTTTAAAACGTACTTCTGAAAAGGGAGTACTGGGGAGAATCTCTATCCAGTGCTCTGCGGTTTATGTGTGATACAGTAAAAAGTCATTCCAGTTACTTAACAATCCAGATATTTTCCCAAAGTCTTAGTAGTATTCAATCAGGCAAAAAACTATAGTCATAATGCAAACCACAAATTCTTTCCCCTTGGAAAATAGACCCAGCTCTGAAAAAAAAAGAATTACACAAAACCCCATGTCAATTTACGAAGCCAACTGAATTGACTTCAATTAATCTGATTCAGTTCAATACCTTTGGCTAAAAAATTCATGAGAGCAGTTTAAGTAAATGGGTTTTCTGTTTTCTCGGTAGAGGAAAACATCAAAATTCTTGACAGAGTGTAGGTAGAAAATGTGGGAGTATTCCTTTAATGGGTTTGGATTAGCATATTCATCAATTTACTGCTCTTGCCTTTTAGGCTTGTTGTAGTAGTAGAATAGTATAAGCATAATGTACTATACCCTGTGTCTGAGCTGGCTGTCTGAGTGGTGTTGGTAGCTGTGATGTTCAATAGGTTACAGTTCTCTATGCTCAGAGGCAGGGGGTGGGTGCTGTTGGGGGAAGCAGGGTGGATGAAGGCTCCCACTCCCACCCAGAAGGACAAAGAAATTCCCAGTATCAGACCTCCAATAGCCCCCTGAGTGCAGAGCACACAACACAGCATGGTTGCTACAATTAGCTACTGATGCTCTGCAATTACTCTGTGCTTCTTTCAAATACCTTGTCAAAAATGAGCAAGGAAGAAAAGCTTTGATTAATGTTAGGTCAAACGTCATACCTTTTTCTCAGCCTTAAAAGCTTTAAAAAGTTGGATGTGCTGTGTGTTGGATAGGGATTTGTACTGACCATAGTGTTTGTGAAAGGGAAGAAAATTCCTAAAGAGAATAGACCAAGTGTTGGCCCGCCACACATGCCGTGGATACTGAGAGCAGCCTAGAAGAGAGAAAAGCAGTTGTTACTCTGATTAAGGGTTTAAATAAGCAATAATAAAATCTGCTTACTATTAGTCTTTTCCTGCGTTTTGCATCTGGACTGTATCCTGATAAGATTTTAACTACATGCATGTAATCTTGTATTTAAGAGCGTGTTCAGTTAGCCAGTTTGACATCCAACAATCAGAGAAAGGGTACTAAATGATACCTTTCCTCGTCACAGGGGTTGCACCTTGAAGGCTACACCTTTTGTACCTTTAGTGTGTATCATTTACCTTGTAAAGGTTTACCCTAAAACTATTACTAATTATGGCCCATTTACAATATGTGCCTGCTCGTAGCTACTCACTAGTGATGTTTCTAAGCCTTAACTGTTGCGTGCACAATGTCATTAAATTTCCTTAAAGGAAAATTTGGTATTCATGGTGTATGTGCATTATGGCATATTGCATTGGGAGGGGTTTTGATTGTTAAATGTGGCATATCTCAGATTACCTCAGAATTGGTTTGTGTGATCAGAATTAATTCTGCTTTTAATGCATTTACACCTGCATCTTTATATAAATAATCCCAATCAGTAATCCTGACACACAAGATGCATGAAATGACCAAATGTAAATGGGTTGATGCAACCAATGCAGTTTTTTTTTGCTCAGTAAAGCCTAAAATAATGGAATTGTGAAGTAAAGGTGCAGTCATATATGTGATGCTGCCTTTTCACCTGCAAAACTGCTCCCATATTTGATGCTGCTACTGCCATGGTGGTACAGATTACTCCAAACATCACACCTGAAGGAAGGAACACAATTTCACTGTCAGAAGATGAGTTCTCCCCCTGGTATGGCTTGGGGAAATGAACAATATTTCTCATTCAGCATATAGCTGATTAAGATTTCACCTTCCTATTATAAATCTGTTTCATGTCTCGCTGGAACAATACACAGACTCTTCGTCACTGGGGTCATATGATCGGTCCTTTATTTTTTTATTGCTTTTCCAGGAAAGAGTTATACAGCTGTAAACCATGTAATTCACATAGCAGATGAAAATATCAAGGTGCTCTACTCTAGACTATTTTATGATCTATAGGTATCACCACACACAACTATTAGCTGAAGCAGGTAGGAGAATGTAAGTGTGATTTAAAAGTCATGGTTGTACTTACACAGGGCTTTACTGATCCACATAGCCGCTTTGTTGGAGAGGTTTCTGAAACACTGGCTCACAAAGTCCTCATACGTCACTGTGGCCAGGGCATTGATACTGGCAGCCACTGTGCTGAAACCGACAAACAGCAGGAACTCATTTCTCATTTCAGGATTATGCATGCTGTGGAATTTGATGTCTAAGTTAAAACAGAGATCAGACATCATATGCCATAGATCTTTGTTTAAGCCATAAAGAGCTGAATGTAAGATAAATATAAATGTCTCTCAAAGCATTTAATATGTAAAAGGTTAGGTCAGCTGTTAATTTACCTGAGGGTCCCACTGAAAGCACAAGCCACATACAGCCCAGGCAGACCTGGAAAGTTGCCCAATACTTCTAGTACAAAGTATGGCATGAGCTGTAAAGATGTTCACAGTTATGCTTACAACTGTTAACCGCTACAATCAGGCATAATTTTAGTCCACCACATGCATAAAAGAGACATAACAGTGTCACCTGGTCAGGAGCTGACACAAAGCCAGCTGTCCAGGGGTCACAACGGGAGTAAAAAGTGTACATGATGAGTCCTGAGACCACACCACAGAAGACAATCAACAAGAGACCCAGCAGATTCAGATACAGAGCACTGACAGGGATAGAGAGAGAAAAGAATTCATTGTCATCAGTCAAACCCTCTGACTGGTATCATTCATTCATTCATTCATTCATTCATTTCCCCCCAATATTCTCCCTAATTTAGTCTTGGCCAATTCCCACCCATCAGTCAGCTCTCCCCTATCATTCAACAGCTACCATAATGGGAAGGCAGGGATCATGTGCTTCATGTGAAGTCATGTGCTGCGTCACAGGGCTGTGTAACACACTCGGAGGAAAGTGCTTCCCAACCACTTCTGCATGCATGGACTGACAGTTACTCATTAGTGTTGGCTAGTGGCTAGTGCTGCTGTGATTGATAGGGGAAAGAGAGTATGCCAGAGAGCACGGCCAATTTTGCTCTCAGCGACTCCCAGCCACGGATGGTTGTGGGAGCATTGGGATTCGAACTCAAGATCTCTGAAAGCTTTTCTCTTGTGCCACTCGGGGACCTTGGTATCCTTTACTTTTATGATTCTACTATAGAGGAACTGACCAGCGAGCATGGGTCTCTGTCTTACAGGAAATACATCTCTGGATGGTGGACTGATTTACACCATAGATGCCCAGCCATGTGAACATGCCCCCAACAGAGACCGTCCAGAAGGTGTGACGTCTCAGAGGACTGAGGTCAAAGCTAGAAAAAAACAGTACACATTTAGGGCTGACAAATAGCTTCAAAATAGATTTAAATATTAATTACTTAAAAGATTTAGTTTTTAAAGCCTTTGATTATTAATGAGCTTATCATTTTTAATTTTATATATAGTAGCGGTAGAACTACTGCATTTCTGTAGCATAAACCACATTAAATGTGAACACTGTGTTGCTTTCTTTAGCAAAGAAAATCACAATAAGGCAAAATCACATTTTTATCTTAAACAGCAATGTTTACATTTAATTAAATTTTTCATTTGTATTTTTATTTGTTATTTCTAGGCTTTAATATTACATATTTCATAGCACAAAGATGGAGTGAAAATTTGAATAGTGAAATCTGAACAGTCTTAACACAACTTATTGTGTATACATAGAAATATCCATTGGTTGATATCCATCAGTTAACTTCTTGTATTAAAATATAAAACACATAAATGTTAGACAGATAGGTGTTGCTGAAGACATTATCTCAATACATGCTTGCATGTAAGGTTAGGTGATACATACTCAAACACATTTAGTCTCTGTCCAGCCTGTGCTGTCTCCCATACTGCACTGATTCCTCCACTTATATGCGTGCCCTGCACTAGCACAGTGAGAAAACCAGCCACCATCACCACCATCTGGAAGGCATCGGACCAAACTACAGCCTTTAGTCCTCCCTGTACCACACACAGACACAAAAACACAGATGTGTTCTGTTGGTTTTAATGTTTATCTAAGCAGTAACTTGGGTGCCTACCTTAAAAAAAAAAAAAAAAAAACCTTAATAATATGGATACCTACCAGCTCACCTACTCACCAGTGTACAGTAGAAGGTGCAGACAATTCCAGTAGCAAATATTGATCCCCAGAGATTAAATCCTGTCACTATGGGTAGTGTGTTTGTAAATAACATTAGAAGGTTGACTGAGCTAATAATTATGGTATTATTCAAACTGAATGAAAAGACTATAAATGTCATTTTAATTATTGCATTATAGCGCTGTAAGGTCTACATCAATTACTTACCTTGATTAAGAGCTAGAGCTGGAGCATACACTACTACTCCTGTGTACAAAATCTGTAAGATGTCAAAAACAATGCTTTCAGGTCTGGCCTTTAAATGAAATAAATTATTGTTACTTCATAAAAGCAAACAGTTTCCCACTCACCGTTTGCACTGTGTAAATGGCAGTAGCAGCCATACGGACCATCTTAGAGAAGCGTAGCTCGAGATACTACGAGGAAGAAAGCACACAAAATCCTGTTGGTTTCCATGAGCGTCTTGATTATATTCTGAGAGCACTAGTGAAAATGATTTATTTTGCATTCTTTTCTAATTTAATACAACAATTTTCATTACAAATTATATTATTGACAACAAATTGAGTGAAAAGTAGAATCTTTGAAATATTTTTGCTTTAATGACAATATGTACTCAAGCTAACATGAACTCCACAAGTTTGTGCAAAACCTTATGATCCATTTTATATCAAATACATCAGAGTGTCCTCTGAACACATGCTTCAATAGAAGAGATTAGACATGACGAAAATCTGACCTTTTGTACAAAGCATGGTCAATATCACAAATTTGCTTACATTTAAATAGGGACCTAGAAATAGTGCAGAATCTTGAATATTAAATATTCAAGATA
>CM075011.1:13317444-13333006 GCA_037576675.1 Pangasius sanitwongsei | reverse complement strand
CTCTGATTATATATATAGATATATATATAGATATATATATATATATATATATATATATATATATATATATATATGTTCTGTTATCTGCTGTATGGTTCTATGTGTTCAATACTAGAGCATGAAGGACTACACTATGCAATACCTGCATGGTGCATTATGGGAACTTTCATAGCTGTACCTCATATGTACTGGTGATGCCTGACCGGTAAAACACGGGAAGATAGAGCTCTGCTGTGAAGATCACCATCAATGTGTAGGCAATGCCAAAGATAATAAATGAAGCCCCAAAGCGGTACACATCTGAAGGAGTTCCAATAACAGTCACTGCTGACATGAAGCTGGCTGTGAGAGAGAGTGCCACTGGACCACAGGTCAGCTGCCGTCCTCCAACCAAAAATGCATTCGACGACACCTTTTTCCTCTCCTTTATGGCAAAGAAGACTCCGATGCCAGAAGATACCACAAACAGGCAAGCAAACACCACATAGTCCCATACTTGGAATGTTCCCACAGCACCGTTATGAAGTCCCATTGGAAGTCAGTGATAATATTAAATTATAATAATAAGATTAGAAAATGTGTTCTGTCTGCATGCCTCACTCTTTGTCTGTGATTGGGACACTGTGATCTCTGTGTGATCAGTGATGTTTTTGGAAGGTAAAAACTGCTGAGAGCAGACATCAAAGTGCGGATGGCATGAAGACATACATTAACCATTAACTTGTTTTCTTCTTTCCTGAGGTCTCAACACTGATGGCTTCTCAAGTCAAATTAATCTACTTTGAAACAAATTAAAACAATGCACTACTTGTATCCACGACTGCACTGGTGTCACTACAGAGGAAATAAATTGAACCAGGGGTTAAATAATATGTGTGTGTTGTCAGTGGAGCATATGGTTTATTGTTGCTATCACTTTCCGTTTAATTGGTAACTTAGTGACCTTTTGTAAATGTTTTCACAGAATCCACTTTACAACTCATTGTTTATTCTGGCACTCAAACTGCTACGGATGAGTTTATACAGTGCATACCAATGTATACAAATCATATAGAGGAATGACAATAAAATCACTTGACCAAGTATTTGCAACTCTGTCTTAAGTAAGTGACTCTGAATATTATTTCACCTCCATTCCCAAGGAAGGTCAAGAAGGAAAGATTTTTTCTTGTTGAATGGGTGTTTTATTTCTCTGAATGGTTCAATATATGGGCATCAACAGAGTGGCAAAACAGTCCGATACAGTTTGGACCTACACAGCTATTGAAATGCTAATTTCCAGTAGAATTCATTTCTTATGCTTGGTGGAAGTAACAATACCTCATTTCGCATTTCACATTATTGAACGTTTTATTCCAATTCTATACTTCATTTTAATTAATTCACCTCAGTTAACACCAGAAGCTGTTTTAATTGGAACCTACTGGACTCTCCACAGTTGTTCAATGGAACAGCTGTGGAGAGAGTTAAAAGCTCCAAGTTTCTTGGTGTGCACATGACAGGGGACCACTCCTGGACTCTCAATACCACCTGCCTAGCCAAGAAGGCCCAGCAGCACCTCCACTTCTTGTGGAGGCTGAAGAGAACACATTGGTGCAGATCTGGGGGGTTCATGGGCAAAGAGTTATGGTAAAGTGAGATGTTTTGTTGCTGTCTCCCCCATTCTGTCACATGATCACTCAGGTTTGTTGACAGTGGAGTGGTGGGACACTTTATGCCCCAGGGTGCCTTCATGCTTGTGTTACCTTATGGCTCTCCCTTTTAGTTATGCTGTCATAGTTAGATCTGTTCTCTCTCTCTCTCTCTCTCTCTTACTCTGTCGAGTTATACATGTACTCCTACTGCCTGATGGGATCACAGTACCTACTCCTGACTCCCCCCTGCCCTCCAGACCTTCCATCCTAGTGCTTTACATTTACTTGGAGCTTTCTGCACTTCTGAATCACTTACTGCTGCCAAAGATGGCTCCACATAGAAAGCCTAAAGTTTGCCAGGTATGGTCCCACATGGATAATTTGTCACAGATGATCTTATATGGTCACCCTAAAGATTGCGCTTAAAAAAAACAGTTTATACCCAACACTCACCTGTACTTTAGTGGATCATTTGACCTAAATACTGTACCTAATACTTCTGCAGTAATCATAAAGACCCTGATGCTCATACTGAACGTTTCAAAAACATGCACTGCTCTTTGACTTTATAGTATATCATTGTGAAAGACTGATGACTGATGACTGATGACTTGTAACCCCACAATGGGTTCCCTTTTGAGTCCGGTTCCTCTCACGAGGCAGATTTTCCTCGCCACTGTCTCCTCTGGCTTGCTCATTAGGAATCCGAATCTACATCCGGATTTCTGTGAAGCTGCTTTGTGAAAATGTCTGTTGTTAAACCACTATACAGATAAAACTGAACTGAACTGAACAGCTGGTGACACTAAACTGGATTTATTCATTAGAGTTATTCAATACAGTTTATTTAATCGTACAAGTAGTGAGGCCTTCACACAAGGATTTTACCTTGGTGCTTAGCATTGTATATTTATTTAGCATTTAGCTCAGTTTAGTATTCTACTCATAGCCAGTGCCTTGAATTTACTTAGACGTGGATTTATTGGGTAAGAACATGAATTTTTGTAGTGGCAGTAGAATGACAGCCCATTATGAGAGAGAGAGAGAGTGTGTGTGTATATGTGTGTGTGTGTGGGAGGCTGTAACTTGAGCAGGACTATGGGAGTGAGAAGGCGCTGTGGTTCGCTGCTCCTCCACACGCCGCCATCACTCCCTCACTCACTCACTCCCTGCTTAGCGCGCAGCTACGAGCGGCAACGATGCTGCCTGTTTCCCAGCTGCTCACTTTAGCCCTGCTTTCATTCCCCATTTATAACGCGGTGTACACGGGCCCTCTACAGCCCGAGATATCAAACGGCACCTTTCACCACTTCTTCGTTCCAGACGGTGACTACGAGGAGACCGAGGACCCGGAGAAGTGCCAGATGCTGTTTAAGTGGCTGGACCGCTCGCCGTGTTTAGCCGAAGAGGACCGGGACTCGGTGATCCGCGACGACTTCATCAGCGTCAAGCAACAAGTCGAGGACTCGGCGCGAGTTCTGGAGAGTCTCGGGAGAAGTATCTCATACGATCTGGACGGAGAGGATACGTACAGCAAGTATCTGAGGAGGGAGATCGATCAAATAACTGAGGCGTTTTCCGGCGTCGAGAAATCGCTCATCGAGCTCGAGGTGAAATTCAAGCAAGGTCAGGAGTCGGAGCAGAGAGAGGAGCAGGAGTTCAGTAAAACGCTGATGAACCCCATGCAGAGTGTGAGGAGCTCCCTGCAGGACACACTGGACATCTCCTCCGGCCTCAAGGACAAACACGAGCTCATCTCCCTCATCATCCGTAGCCATGGCACCAGGTTAAACCGACTTAAAAACGAGTACTTGAACATTTAGTGATCTAAGAAAACTTTTTTTTTCTGGTCATTTAAGCTGCTTTAGACTTTGGGTTTGAAATATTAATGTGTCATTCTTAAAAGCTTAACTCACATAGGTACATCCAAAGATATGGGCTGGGAGGATGTTTCTGAAGACACCTCAGGAAAACAGTGCATCATGAACTGTTGAGACTAAATTATCCTGTGGCACACACTGCAGCCACACTGACTTATTGGCATATTGAGTTATTGTCATTTAAAATGTTTACTTCCTACAAAGGATTGTGATTTTTTTTTTTTAAATTCTTAAAACACATGTCTAATTCTTAAGCCCTTAACACGACTTTATGAAACAAACCCTGCCATTGTTTTGAGACACAGTTTTGTCCGATTCACATTTCAGGTGTGTTTATTTAACCCAAAGAGGTCAGTAGGGATTTTTTTTTTCCAGATTGATTCAAATCTGAGCTAAGGAGCAGAACTGGTGGTGCTCAGGAAGCTGGTGCAGAGAGAAGGTATTTCCTGTGCCATAGAGAAGTACATGTACCTTCTCCCATTACACCACATGGAGGAATAATCAAATTGAGTAATGTAAAGAAAGTGACCTGTTCCTCCCTTCCCCGATCTCAGCAGAGTCTAGACAGATTTTTCCAGTAAACAGCTCTGCTACGGGATGGTTAATCTGCTGACGTAATCCAAACTATTTCACCTTCTATTTTAACCTTAACCACAGCTTCATGTTCACTCGAGACTAAACTACATAATGATGTGCATATGCCCCTGTGCCTGTCCATTTTCCCATGGGAAAGGACCAAAGCCTTTCCTGTTTGGTTATTTTCTGAAATCTGGTTGAATTTAGAAGCAAAGTGAAATTGCTGTCAGTCAGCAGGTTTGGTCTCTATTCACCGGCAGCTTAAGTTTGTCCATCTGGATGTGGTTTCTGGTTGCTGAAGAAAGAAAAAAAAAAGGAATATGTTAAATAAGTTCATTGCTTACACACACTTAAAAATGTGAATCAACAGGAGAAAAATTGACCGTCAGTATGATGTCTTTTCTTTAAAAACGTTCCGCAGGTTCTTTGGATAGTTATGGGTTCTTCACTTCCACTAGGGCTTCTACTTGGAGCAATCTCTGACAGGGAAGAGATCTATGACACCTACAGTGTGGTCTAATCCTTCTGTTTCTGATTTGTTTGATAAATCAAGTCTACAAAAGAGCAGTAGTTTGGGGTTGTAGTCATTTTAAATCCCAGATGTCAGTATATTTGTTAAACATTGTCAAATATCTAAAAACTAAATATAGATTTTTATGTTTTTACATTTTATGGATTTTATTTGTTTATATTTGCTCTAACTAGCTGTCTAGATGTTTCTCATTATGTGGTCAGTTTCTGCAAAGCCTTGAAGCACTACTACAGGAAAGAGAAAGAGGTACCTCTGTGTGTCTGTATCTGCATAACTGTATGAAGTTTGTCAGAGAGAGAGAGAGAGAAAGCATGTATAAATCTTGCATGTATGTGTGTGTGTGTGTGTGTGTGTGTGTGTGTGAGAGAGAGAGAGAGAGAGAGATACAGTCAGCATTCTTCGATTCTCACTTTTGTAAACAGCAGCCGTTGCTCATCATAACAGCCCCATACTGACTCTATAAACACACACTCACACACATTCACAACAAACAACTCCAGCTACCTCACGATGAACTGCGAAAGTGTGCTTTTCTTTCCTCTTTAAATCTCAATCTATCCCTCTTAGTTTTCTCCGGTGAACAAAACTCTTCCTAAACATCTGGGAACTGATTAGATATTATGACTGTCGTTTAAAAGAATGTTTCAACTGTATAATAGTGTATCTCTTTCTTGTAAAATAAGCATTTATATACTGCGCAGTTCATACCAAAAACAATCATTACATTTATAACTACTTTCACACTGATCTTTTCTTAGCATGCAATTATTGTAGTCCTCCGTGGTGCTCTCTGTTCTAAGTTAGTGGCATGACAGTGAGTTGAATTGGATCTCTGCTGTTGTGTCATGCGGAGATGTGGGAGAGGAAACATCCTGTGCATGCGAGTGCCACTGAGCCCAGGCTCTGTATAGACCACAGTCTGGGACTGGGGCCTGAAGGGATAAAGTGCAAATGCACACCAGAAAAAAAATTGGGGCAGCACCTCCCACATAAAAAGTAAAATCATGCTGTAACAGAAGAGCAATTGTTAGCTAGAGAGATAAAACGCCACAGTAACTTCTGATAGTGAGAAAGTAGGAAAACCCAGCTCAGCTGAAAGGAAGAATGAGGGACAAAAGAAAGCTTGTGAGGAAATGTATTTATATGGAGAAGTGTGATTATGGTTTCCTCTTGTCCCATGTCTGCCTCACCTCAAAGCCTTTCTCCCCCAGAGGACCCCAATTCAAACACACTCCATCCTCCAGTTCCGTCACAGTGCAATCCCTATCCACACATCCATCACTACACCCCCAAAACTCACACACTCACATAACTACTAAATGTCAGTAAAGGTCTGGACTGAAGTATAAAACATCGGAATATGAAGCTTGGTAGACATTTTTACTTTTAATTTGAAGTGAATTTAGCAGAGGGAGAGTGAAAAAGAAAGGATATTGAAAAGGACTTTCAACAGAGCAGCAGTAGGAGTGTTATATGAGAAGGTTCCTCTGTCTTTTGACGGATGTTTATAGTGCATTTGTGCTCTGTGGTCTCAGAGCCAGAAGAGAAGCCAGAGAATATAAAAGTCTAAATGTGTGAGAGTGTTCACATACAGTATTTAATTCAGATCTGACAATGCTGATACTGTAGCACTGTTATTTATGAACAGTGACCAGGGCAGATGAGGAGAGGCTGTGTTGGTTTTCTAAAATGTTCTGGTTTGCTGTGTGCTCCAGTGGGTAATAAAAAAGAATGCAACCATGTTTCCCAAGTCAGGGGGAAAAAAAAAAAGCGCACTGCGTAGAAAAAACTTCCCCTGTTTAAGGAAATGCCACGATTCAAATCTCAACCTTAGCTGTTATGTCACATATAACTGTCACTGCCAGACAAACAACTGTGAATTACCAGAAGTGGGTTTACAACCACTTCCTCAAGCAGGACTGAGCGCATACTGAACTGGATACAGGTCATATGAACAAGAGCAGATTTTTCTTGTAATAATCAAAGGCTAGGGCCAAAGGGCGAAAGAGAGGGGAGGGAATTTAAATTTCTCACTTATCTACATTCTTTTCTTTGCTCTGAGCTTTTCCATGTATCTGGGATACGTAGAAAGAGAGTAGATAAATAGCTATTTAAATGTATCTGCCCACTTCACATTTCCTGGAATTTTGCTTTCCACAGTAGAAAAAGAGCTTTAGTCTGGATCTCTCTCACCTGTATATTTTCAATTATATATATATATTCCTATATATATATATAATCTACCATATGTGCAGTTTGTGTGATTACAGCATACAGAATTTACCTGTTCTAAAGGCAGTTATTGAGACAGTCAATACATAGGGGTCAATAACTGACTGACTGTCCCCACTTGACATTTATGTGAGTTGTGTTAAAACGTGTTACCGCGTGGTCGATTAGTTGCTAAACTAAAGTGACTGAGCGTTTATGAGCTCTATCTGAGATTTATCAGCAAGTTCACAAACATAAAGTTTTTATCAAAGATTATCAATCGAGATACATTAAAGTATATATCTATAAAAAAGAAACCCTCACTCATGAATCACACTCCATTGGCTTTATTTCTCCTTATTTAACAAAAAAGAAAGAGAGACAAACCTGGCAAGCTCACAAACTCATCTCTGGGTTAAACTTTTGTGAACCTTTTAATAAAATATGTAGAATGAGGTTTCCAACTATATATTGAAATTTTATTCTGTTGTATTTTTTTAATTGAACCTGATAGTCATGGTCTCATCCTGTCTAGTGTGTCTGGGAGATTAAATAACTAAAATATTTTATTGTAATTTAATATTTGAGCACTTGAAAAAGTTTAAAATTCATTTCTGTATTTCTGTAAAGCTGCTTTGTGACAGTGTCCATTGTTAAAAGCGCTATACAAATAAAATTGAATTGAATTGAATCGAATTAAATTTGTAGTTTCAAAAGTAAAACTGTACAACTTCTGTTACCTTAACCGGCCGATAGACATCCATGATTTTTTTTAAAAAATAAAAAAAAAATTTTTTTAAAGGTTGAACTTGAAAAAAAAAAACAATGAAATGCTGTTTAATGTGAGCCAAATACTAAGTATTAACATTAAAAATATTTTTTTCACTAGTATTTCATTGTGTGCCTGTTAAAAGGCAAAACCTAGTTGCGCATAATTGGGCCTCCAGTATAACTAATTAAAGAGAGTGAGTTGTGTTGTAAAACTAAAAAACGTGATATGAATGCAAAATAAGAATGTATATTCTGTTTGTGGGTGGCACTGTCGTGCAGTGTGTAGCCTTGCGGACTCACAGCATCAGGGTCCTGGGTTTAATCCTAGGTAAACTCAGGTTACTGTCTGTGTGGAGTTTCGCATGTTCTCCATGTGTTTGTGTGGGTTTCCTCTGGGTTCTCTTGTTTACATCCAATGCCCAAAAACATGTGGTTTGCCTACGCTAATTTGCCCTAGGTGTAAATGTGTGTGTGCATGGTGCCCTGCGATGGACCGGCATCACATCCAGTGTGTATTCCCACCTCACGCCCAGTGTTCCTGGGATAGACTCTGGATCTACAGCAACCCTGACCAGGATAAAGCTGTTACTGATATTGAGTGAGTATTCTTTACATAGTGTAGGTGAAGTGTCAATGAAAACATTTTCAAGTTTCCATTTAAACACTGTTGGAAATGGAGGTGCAAACATGGAGCAAATGAAATCTAATATGAAAACAGCTATGCTGCTGTGCTACTTAATAAGTAATCATTGTAAGAAAATTTTTGACAAGATAATGAGCCATAATCTTCATAAACCTCCTCATTATTAAAACCTAGTGAATGGTATGAATTTTATTTTAATCTGGTGGAAAATGGCTTACACAGATTTAAGACTCCCGAAGTATTAATTTGGGCCCCAAATTAAAAGGCAAACAAGCAAAACCAGACAATACATTTTGCTGTTTTGCTCATCTGAAAGACGCAATCCTTGTTGACGCTGTTAAACAAATACATAAAAATAGTCCATTTCTTGTTGGCTTCAGGGATTCTACTTTACTGTATATTGATTGTTTCACAATAATCCCAGCAGTGTGGTCGCTGGGATGCATGTCAGGTCGTTGCCCACACACTTTTGTCGGGGTTCCAATCCGTGGTAAAGTTGAGGTCTAATGAAAAGGCTTGAGCAGTGGGTGCCATGTTCCAGCTGTTTGCAGTGGGAGCAAATGTGGAATTTTTACAAGGACAAAAACAGAAAGAGCTGTTCACAAAGCACACACTTTGTTGTCCAAAATATTTGAAAGCCTTGTAAAACTAATTTAGCTGAGACGTAAAAGTTTATTCACCATTGTAAATGTCCCTCCCATTTTTCTGTCACACACATTATTTAAATTTTAATGACCCTCCTTGAAGAAGTTTTATGGTTTCATATTGTTTCATATTCATATGGTCTGTTTGTTAACTCTCATATAGGCACGTAATAGATTTTTTCTTATAGATGTACAAGGAAACAATATGTGCTCAATTCATGGTTTGGCATTTATCTTTTATAACGATCGTACATTGCTCATGTACATAACAACATTCTCTTCCTGATGACAACAGATGTATGATTTTGACCATTTTTATTAGATAAAAGTCTTGATAAATCTTGTCAAAACAATTCTCATCTTTTCAAACCGTTACAATACTGCTTTTCAATCCCTTCAAATGTTCTTTCATACAAGCCATTTCAGGTCTGTGGTATGTATTCACACTGTATCAGGATAAAGCTATTTCCCTTCTGTGTTTTGTGCTCTTGACCTCTTTTCACTTTTTGTCATAAAGTTGTTGAAACCACAAATGAAATAACATGTACAGGAAGACACTTGAAATAGTGCTTCTTTTGTTCGTTGTTTCTTTTCCGCTTTTCTATGCAGCAGGCAACGCCAAGACACACCAAGACATAACATTTTACCTAACTAAAATTTTTCAGATCCTTTAGGGAGAAGAAATAAAGCAATGGGAAGAAGGGCAGAAAGACAGGGGAGCAAGAGACAGATTAAGAAGGAAGGGAAAAAGAGAGAGGGAGAGAGAGATTACCATGTGAACGGAAAAACATTTAGAATAAAAGACAATCCCAATGACAGATTTTGGGACTGGATATTGTTCTCATCTTGTGCTCTTCTCTTTTGTTTAAATTCATTTCTCGCCAAACACATGGCAGGTTCAGTTTTTGTTGCTTCCATATTTTCCTCTGTTTATTTTCACTGCTCATCATCCCTATAAACTTACCCAGGCTGTTATGATTTGAAGAGGTGCACAGGAGCCTGGTGTGACTCATACAAGATGTATGCTCTGTAAAAGTGTGTGCATGTGCAAGCGTGTGTGCGTGTGTGTGTGTGTGTGTGTGTGTGTGTCTGTGTGTGTATGTGCTTCTATGAAATTAAATCCTTCAGTCTGCCTTTCCATGACATACATGCACATGATTGTATAGGTGGTGTCTGGCAGCCTGTGGTATGTATTTCTATGGGTTTATGTACTCGTCTGTGTGTGTGCGCTTGTCAAGTCTATCACACCATGCCGTTTTCCTGCCGCGGTTTGTGTACAGTGGTGGTCTGAGGACTGTGAAGAGATGGAGCCAGTGTGCAGAGGAATCCAGCTAACAGTGTGAGGCCCAGGCCACCCCAGGCGCTAAACATGGACCATCCATAGCCATGACTGATGTCTTCAGGCAGCCTGTACAGTTGGCGAGGGTAGCGAGACAGCTCAAAGTTAATCCCAGCCACACACGTGCAGAGAGAGATGATACAGCAGGTTCCTAAGGGGTCAGAGGCACGACACAGAGGAAAAGTATTAATTTTGTTCTGAGATCTTGCACAGTACCCTATTTGCATTATTACCATTTACAGCTCTGCCAATGGTGTCCCATTAATCCACGGTTTTAACTTTATAGCAATAATAATAATAATAGATAGATAGATAGATAGATAGATAGATAGATAGATAGATAGATAGATAGATAGATAGATAGATAGATATGAAAAGAAACACACTGAAGCCCTTCCCAATTCATTTGGAACTGGGGATAACAAGATACAAAAAAAAGTGCCAATGCCATTATTTATTTGGATGTGTGTTGTTCAGTAATTACTAGGAATCACTGAACATACACTACAGTGAAATTACACTACAGTGAAACTAATGGTTAAGGTGCAGCTATGAGTGTGAGGAATACAAGATTCAACCTGCCAGCATGTCCTGGCTGTTTTTAGGGGTTACGTAATGAGGTATTTTTGTAAATATGAAGCAAAAATTCATTTTGATCTCATTACTACCGATAATGATAGTCCTTGTAGCGGGTGTGAGTGCGAATAAATGACAGAAGTAATGTTTCAAATTTACAAAGACCAGTTGTTGCTTAACACTTTTAAGCCATTGCTTAATCCTCAGTCTAAAATGGCTTGATGTAATCAGATTTTGTTTAATGATTGATGAGTTTCATTTGAGGAAAATAAGCCAAACACACAATGCTTCATGTTGACCATATAATTTCAATCAATAAACACAAGAAGGATCCTATTTTACCAGATTTTGAACTTCTTCTCAGAAGGGTTTGTGTAGTAAGAACAGGCTCACTGGTACATTTTCTCTGTTGTCCCATAATAGGTTTGCTCCCCCATGTCACTGTTTGCGTTTGTTTGTGTTTGTATTTGTGTTTTTCCCCTTGTACTGTTCTGCCACCTAGTGGAGCAATGGAACATTGCATGTAAACAGAACTCACCTCCCATTAGGAAGAGCAGGCCTGCTACATACTGCATCAGCTCGTTGTGCTTACAGCAGCCCAGCACGCCAATGATCCAGCCAAATAGGATGATGGACACAGCCATGCCTATGAACCCTGCAGTCATCCTCTGCAAATCTGCAGTGACACGTTCACAAGAGGGAAGTTCAGCGGTAAGCCTTGTACATCACAGGTTTTTAAAAGCAAAAAGCACTTTATCTGATTTTCTCACTCTGTAGGCATCTTATCATTGTCCTCATTCCCATTAGGAGTTACACTTCCTCTGAATGAGAACACGCAAAAGAATATTGAAAAGGTACTGCAATTTCATTAAAACAATCATATACAATCTGTTGCCAGCATCACATCAGCACTATTCTCCCTTTGAGGGAAAAGTGCAATTTCCCCCTTTTCTATGGCCCTATTTTTAGATTCCTCAATTGTCTGTGCTTGGGCAGGCATGAAATCAGCCAGGAGGAATGAGCACCGTGAATGGCTGTGGTTAGCAGGAGGAGTGGATATTCTCTCCTCCGCTTTCATTTCAGAGAAGCCAAGAGTTCCCAGTCAGCTGTTCTTCTGATTTATGTGACTGCATTAGCTGGCCCTGGCCTGGCCAATCAGCCAAATGCCATGGGAGATAACTTACGGAGAGCGTGCCACTCGTCTTGCCGTATAGTGTTCGTAATGTTCAGTGGCAGGTTGCGTGGAATATTGGAGGAGGAATAATAATATTTCACTGGCGTACAGCGCTGGATCAAACCTGTGGAAAAAACATTCATTTTAAGAAAGTATGTATTAGTGTTCAGCACTGGCAGGTGCAGCAGAAAGAACTAGCAAGGTGTTTTTAAAGCTTCTTTAAAACTACACTTTAATTTTAACTTTTCATGTATTTACTGTAGTTACAAATCCTAACCTTAACCCATTACTGATTACCTCAGATATAACAGATTAGCAGAAAAGATCATAAGAATAAAAGTCTTGTTTTAATATGTGCAAGTTCAATCAAGAGGTCTTAACTGGGTCCAAATTATTTCTCTGGCCTTTTCTATGTGACAGAGACTGATCTGGAGAATGAGCTGTAATTTCTCAGGTTTTTTACAGTCCTATGCATCAGGGAAGGAATTCAGTAAGTCTTGATCTTCTGGAAGTTTTGAAGTGATGAGGAATTCAGTCCTGTGAGGTTCAGGATATGTGCATGTGTGTGTGTTGACTATGTATTTTAGACTGTAAATGACTCTGAATAAATGATATGGAAAGCATTTTAAGACTATATGGCTAATAACAGCCTCATTTGAGTAGCTGCATTAATGATAAAAGGAAGTCAAAAGGTTAAAACGCTCGCTCGCTCAGAAGTAACAGCCCATGTACATGCTCATGAAATGTCCCTTACACATTTAATGGCGTCTGATTTATATCTCTTCTCAAGCTTAAACAATGTGAACTCAATCTGCAGTGCTCGCAGCATTCCCTACCTAGTCAGTTTTATATTTGATTAAAAGCTATGTACTGCCAGTGTAATGGAAGATGGTGATTAACTGTGGAGCTGTGCTTGCTGTACCTGCATGGATCAGCACCCTGGATAGCGCCGGAGCTCCGTAAAGCACGGAACACATTATCTACTTATCTTTACGCAGCAAAAAGCCAGTGTTGAATTTACACCAGTATGGTTGTCTAGCATTTGTATTGTTGAACTAACACCTACTGTGCTGAACACAGGCTTACCCTAGTCAGCTTATGTAAACTCTGTAGGCGTTGATTCAGCACTGAAGTTTTTGCTGGAGTATGTTTGCCCTAATTGTATCGCCTCTCCTGTGGTTGTGATTTCCAGCCCCATGCTAATGAGCTGCCTGCTCTCTATCGAGACTGGTGCACTGCCCTGGACTGATGCACTAAGCTGGGCCTGCAGTGCCCGTCCCAGCAGGTCTCACCTTTAAAGATGAGCTCCTCGTTCTCCTGATCGAAGCCCTCTCTATGGCATTTCCGCCACAGGCCCGTGGCCGTCGAGTTAAACTTGCGACTGCAGCGCGACTCCATGGCCGAGGAGGGCGGCAGCAGATCGCGCCTCTCCCTCGGCATCGCGCCGCCACGCTCGGGCCGCTGGGGCAGCATGCGGAGCGGCAGGTTCTGACTGGAAATGTAGATGTATCCCGGGTCAGTTCGCTTGCCCGCGTATTTCTTGCAGCGCTCGCGGTGGCGGCGGGCGTCCGTCTCGTACCAGTAGTCCGTGCTCATGGCTACGGCGAGCAGCGCCAGCGCGCAGAAGGCCAGCAGCAGCCCGCACGCCGTCAGCACCCGCATGGTCGCCATATTTCCGGGAAGATGCGCGCCGCGCGCTTAAAATCCACCGAGCATCATCTTCAGCAGCGCGCCCACGACCAAGTCCAGCGTAGCCCATATCATCTTAAACCGGCCATAGCGGGGGCAGTCAAGCCTCAGTGCACACGGTTCCTGCAGGTCTAGACAGACATGTTGTTTTTCCTTCTCAGCCGTGCTGCTCGATGTTTGGGAATCAGGATTGGAGAGAGAGCCAATGCGGCGAGTGGAGACTGCTGATGAAAGCGCCTGCGATTCGTCCGAGCATCAGGACGTTCAGTGAACACACACACACACACACACACCACGGTTCCCTCTGTCTGAATTCATCACCATTCAGTTGTAACCTACAATTTGCAACTGAAATAACATGCCAGAAGACTGTTTTGAATCACCTGACACACCAGGAACATATTTTTTCATAAATGTCACAAAATCTTCCCATATCTATAGCTTACCTGAAATCCTGCAGCATCACTCAAGCTACCAGGCGCTTGTATCTGAGCTCAGGAATAAATCGCACACATGGCTTATTACACGAGTCATTAAGACCTGGTATATTTTTCTGTGATTAAATCGCTATATTCATTTATATGAGCAGATGGTGTGGGTGGGTGAGGAATTAAGGGATTCCCCAAGGTGTGATCTGTGTGCTTTGACTCTCCTTCTCTCTTTCTCTTGTTTGTTTTCGCCCTTTCTGTTCTCTCCCATTTATACTGGTTTATTTTTATCCTTTTATTGTTACATACAAAATTTCATGTCTATATTACCCAGTCCTTTGAAGACTTATAAAGAAATAAATCATTTAAGGAAGGATTAGAAATAAGTACTGTATCAATTTGGCTACAGCCTTTACCTAAATAATTAATTTTACTGTGGCAAAATAAGATTTGAAATGCTATCAAATACCCTTTTTGGCCAGCGGATGGAGACAAAGCAGACTCCACACAGCTGGATGACAGAAAAGGGTTTATCCACTCTGACATGTGATATAGTGGATCTGTATTCTTAAATAATGATTGATGTGATTATGCTTCCCTGTCACATTCTTCTACATGTTAAAATCTCCATCCATTACTAGCTGGGAATTTTGCAATAATATTACTCTGTTCCTTAATTTTATAGTGTGAACTGTATATATTGCATGTTTACCATTATACTGTAATTTCTTTGGGCCTCTTCCAGCTGTATGTGTTACCACAAACAAAAACACAAAAGAAGCAAAGAGAACTCTAAAGATCACCGTTTCAGAATAGTTGAATCATAGAGTGTTCCTCTATCTCTATAACAACAAGCATTAATTTAGTGTTGAAAGTAAGAATCTCTACCTGAAAGCAACCCACAAAAAGCTACATGTGTTATGGTCAAATGAAACCAAAATCAAACTTTGTGGCCGTGCACAAAAAAAAAAAAGATACCTAACACACACAAAAAAAAAACACCTAATACGCCACTGTAAATATGAAGGTGGATCAGTGATGCTTTGGGACTGTTTTGCTGGTGGTTCAGGGGCTCATGAGAAATTTGAATGCATAATGAATTTAACTAAGTAGCAGGAAATGGTGGTCCTTATCTAGATGATTTAATAATAATAATAATTATTATTATGTTAATTGGATCTTTCCACAAGATAAAGACCCATACGTACATCAGAATCATTGCAGGGAGCAGTTTGCATGAATATAAAGGAGTCTGGATTTTGCAGTGTCTTAAATCTGGTCTTAGATGTGTCTTCCAACCATGTCTGAAACTGCAGAAAGTGGTTTCGTGCTTTACCAGTTAGAAATTGTAACTTTGAAAGCTTTTGCAGAGACATAGCACTACTTATATATATATATATATATATATATATATATATATATATATATATATCTATATATATGTGTGTGTGTGTGGGTGTGTGTG
>CM075011.1:13298936-13317344 GCA_037576675.1 Pangasius sanitwongsei | reverse complement strand
TTTACTTTTATTATATTTAATTTTATTATATATATATATATATATATGTGTGTGTGTGTGTGTGTGTGTGTGTGTGTTACAATTATACTACAGACCATCTCTGTTTGAGCACTAAATATCACTCATCGGAAATGTTGAAGGGTGCCAATAATTCTGGAGTCTGGACTGTAAGTGTTTTTGAGTGCATGGACGGAAGAGATGGATGTTGGGAGGTGTGGGGGCTGTGATGAATTTCTCACACCTGAAGCTGTGTGTAGTATGTCATAGTACTGTGTGGTTACAGTTGGTCACAAGCTCTGGGCTGGCAGGAAGTTTGTCTACTGAGATAAAGATAAAGACGTCCAACTGTCAATCAAGTCCCGGGCCTGCAGTACTTCACTTTTGGTGTGGTCACCTTCTGCCTGAAGAGAAATTCTGTCCTAGTGTATGTGTATCAGAGTGTGTGTGTGCTGAAAGCAGTTAGTCTAAGTGTGTATGCTGTACAGGCAGGTAGATGAGGGGCTGAGTGAATTGCTTTCTCTGTTGCTAGATGAGCTAAACTAAGAAAACAGTTACAGTGAGGATGGAGCTCTTCTGGTCTGTTGTGCAACAGAGACAGTCAGTGTGAACAGATGTAACGGACTTCCTGTGGTGCCTGAAAAATACCCTGCAACACACTGTTGGGAAAACACGAGCGCGCACACACACACACACACACACACACCAGTACAACATTGAAAAATTATCAGATAGTCAGAAATCAGACTGCCATTTTGTTCCCATATGGCCACTAATGTAGATATTTATACATGAATTAATATGGAATGCAAACACAAGAAAACAGTCTGCTGATTGGTTTTTGGGAGCACATTTGTTTTAGTGATTACAGCCGAAAGATCTCATAGCTGGAGAATATCGACCACAGATATTCACACATACATGCTGACCAGGAGGAAATGAATCTGAAAGCTTCTGACTTCTCCATTTTTACCGTATATATGTGTGTGTGTGTGTGTGTGTGTGTGTGTGTATGTGTGACAGAGAGAGAGAGAGAGAGAGATTGAGTTAGAAAACTACACCTAGCACATCACATGGATTGACTTTACTGCACTTATTTGTTTCATCTAAGAACTAATAAAATGCTGCTACAACTACTACTGTTTTTCCACATTGTGCAAATGTAGTTCTACTTTTAAATAGAATATTCTTTTTGTAAGACTGGTGTTGATGAGCTGTATACTCTAAATGCCTTGGATGTCATACACTTCAGCTAACATGATTTCAGACCCAGAACCACTTGTTAGTGATTAGAATAAAGCTGAAGATTAATAATTTGTGTGTGTATGTCTGTGTAGAGTTAATTGATGCACCTCTGTAAGGATCAGTGTATGTGATGTACGTTAACGTAATTTGATTTTATATTGATCTGAATAACAGACAATTTTTATTTATCATTCTAGATACTTCTCATATTTAAACAAGATTGTAGGTGAAAATAAACTCTCTCAAAATAACAATAGAAGCACTAAACAGGCCTAAACAGGGGTCTATGAAATCCCCATTACGGAATGGTCTTGTGTGGTGCAACAGGAGCTACTTCCTCAAACCTACTGACAACAGTGGGACGCTTTGATTAAAAAAAAGGAACAAGAATCTTTTGGAACTTCACTTTGGTTAACCCTAATGTTTGTGACATTCTTATGCTCATACAATGAATTATCTTTAACAGAAATTTTCCCTTGCATTGCTTGGGTTAGTATTTTTTGTAATCAGAAGGTCTGCCTATAGAGTGTAGGATAAAATATTTCCCCTTTTCCCAAGAACCATTACCTGTAACACTGTAATTTGCATGCATTAAAAACATGTCGGAAATTACATTTCAGTGCAAATTTTGTTCAGTTAGTTATTTGTATGTTTGTTCAAACTTTAGATTGTTACATGGTCATGGGAGAAAAGCCACAATGTTTATCTTTTCATGACACCGACCTTCATTAAAGGCAATTAAACTTTTTTTGAAGGTTATTAAACCTTTTTTTTTTGTAGGTGCTTCAAGTGCATTTTATACTCCAGGCAAACTCTTAAAGAGTGAAACACTCAATCTTTAAAAGATTTAGAAGAACATCAGAAGTCCGTAAAATCTAAAATAAATGGTGATATGGCTTTCAGAAAATAAAACATTATCAATGTAAAAAAAAAAAATTCTGAAAATAGAATCAAACCAATAGCAAATCTTTGACACACAACATGATTGGCTGCTCGGAAGTGACAGAACTACAATTATTCATAGGCTCCTTACTTCTGACCTGATCAAAATCAGGAACTACCAGCACAGAGAGAACTGTCAGTGAGGGGTAATAAAGTGCACACCTAGAGGCATTTGTCACCATTTCACTTTCCTTTCTGTATTTGTAGTGTAACAGAAGAAAAAAAAAATAACAAAGGATAAGTTTGCTTTCCAACTTTTGTTCCTTATGTAACAGAGAGAAGTATAGTTAGAGCTGTATGCCTGAGAAGATTTTACATTACAGAATGGAGGGTTGTGTCATTTCATCAGTAAGTATATGCTTTTCTTGTCATGAGTGTCATGGTAAAAATCTGTGACACTCAATACTTGTACTGAATACTAATATAATGCATATGGTGCTGTATATATTAGTCATTTACAATGCAAAGAAATGTGTGTGTAAAGTGTGATTATTATGATATGATTATTAGCTTATTTCTAATACAGTGCATAAGGTCCATGGCTTCTATTATTATTATTATTATTATTATTAGATTTAATTTAAATTAATGCATGTTTTTTGTAAAATATTCTGACAAAACATTCATGTTTCTATGTTCTCAAACCTTCAGTCATCAGACGAAATTGTTGCATATGATCAAGTTTTCCGACCGCAGTATGATTTTTACCCATACATAACCAGTGATCCAGATGGACATATGGGTAAGTTCTAAAAAACATTTAAAAATTTTTTTAAAAAAGAATTATTTTCAGCTTTGTGTTCTGTTTGTGGTCTTTTTGCCAATTATTTTGGACAACAGAATCACACAAACGCTTTTGAAAGAGCTGCTGGTGAAATATGATTCAGGTGAAAAGTAACATATCAAAAAACATAGCTATCAGAATCATTTAAGAGAATGAAATAACCATGATGTTATTTTAAAAGGGAAATCATTAGCTGTGAAGGTGGATCATATTACAGTGTGAAAAAGATCTTAATTGTTTTAAGAAATCCAGAAGTTGTCTCTTTCAAAGCAGTCATAGCAAAGTACATTAAACATGTTCCTATTCTAACTAAAGTAAACAGACCATAATTAATATATTACTTTAAAGGAAAGTGCAGCATTTTCCCAAAAACATATTTCTCTTTTTTTTTTTTTTACAGGTTTTTCAACCTACATTGAAGGATTTTTTTGTGAAAAGAACTTAATCATCATAGGTTATAATAAAGCACAAAATGAGATAGCAAATGGGCTTTTGCAAACTTTAATATATTGTAAATACTGTGATAAATGTGGTTCTAAAGGTGGATTATTAATTTCATTTTATGGTAAAAAAAAAAACTGATAAAGAACAGAACATGTAAATTATTATGTGCTTGGGAAACATTTCACAGCTCTGAGCTTGTTCAGATGTTGCGTACTGTGCTCCATTTCCACTGCTGCTGCAATCTGACACAATTACTACCTAGTAGGTAGCAAGCCAGTTGGAATGATTTTAGCCAATACTGGAAAAATAAGTTGAGGGGAAAAAAAAACTTCCTCGCAATTATTTTAAAAGGATGTACTTACATTTTGACAAAGATGTAGAAACTCTGTGTTTGTTACATTTGGGTTTTGGGCATACTTGTCGCTACCAATTCTGTCACAAAGATTTTTTTCAACCAAAGCAATAAGTTGAGATCATGCATTGTGTATGAATTCCAGACTCACTCGGTTTTGCTTACTGCCTCAGTAGTTGTTAATGCTATCTTTGCCAACTTATTCTATTCCATCTGCAAATAGATGTTGGATTTCCTAATGGCAGAGGTGAAAGTTGGCAACAATCTCCTCTCCATCTAAACAGCCTATGGTTGCTGTCCCAATCCTAGATCATCACTTCATTTTTCTCATTACGAACATAGAGCCATTTACAGCAAGTAACCATTACATGACAGATTCGCACCATGGAGAATATGAGCCTATAGGATATGATCTTTATTCAGTGATAAGATTCATCACACACCTGCTTCAGATTCTTCTCCCCTCTACACTCTAGAAAGTGACACGAAAGGCAAGGACCACCAGAACCAAACAATCATTTAGGATGCTGTACATATTCTAAACACCTAGCTGTAGTATACAACCCTGTATGTATCTTTCTAGGAAAAATAAAGCACAGCAACTGGAATTTATCTATAATCTTAAAGACAGAAATGTTGAAGCCCTTTGAATGGGTGTTCAAGTTTATAACCCAAGTCCCTTTACCTTGACTTAGATGTGTTAAATATCTATATTTTGTGGAGTTGTCTTTTGTGTTGTTGTATAGTAGCCAGTGCTGATTAAACAGCCATTGTCTTCTCTAAAAACACTTTTTTAAAAAAAACAACATTTAAAAATACATTTCCTCTTGCTCTCATTCCTTCTTCCAGAGAGTGGATGGGACTACCACACTGATCACACTCACCAGAGTGAGCTGGAGGTCCCTTCGAGTAGTCACTTCACTGAACTACACCCTGCCACTTACTACTATGGCGATGTGGAGTCTTTCCACCCGCCTCTGGATTCAGGCCTGGGGGCTTTTGTGCCTGTAGTTACACCTCAGGTTAGTCCTCGAATAGTTACCAATGAAACTATGGTTCCTAATATTATGTATGCAGGTATGCACACATCACAGGTCAGATGAACTGTCTAAAAAGTCCCAGCCCTTGAGGGCAAGTGTTCAGCAGTCTGGTTATTTCCCTGCTCAAACACACATGATTTAAACTGTTACACTTTACACTTCTAGGATTTAGGATCCCCTTTTCTAGGAGTACTGTAAATTATTGGAGACTAGTCTATGTAAGGGAACTGTAGCTTACTGCAAAACAATGAAATATTTTGAGAAAATCTGTTTAAGATTGAGATTAAAAATAAAAAAACATTGTTCTGGTTGTTAGCAAATTAAATACATTTTCACGAACCTTTCACTTGCTTTTTATACTTTGCCTGTAGTGAAAGAGAGAAAGAGCTTCAGTGTGTAAGTGAGAATTGTCTTGTGTACACTTGGATGCAAATTTACTGCCATATGTCAGTTGTTTACTGCAAATGCATCTATTTTTTTTCTCTTTGCAAGTCAATCCTAATCTTAGGTACACAGTGAACACACTGTAAGCAATCTGATGAGCACTGAACATTAGGTGTTAGAGTTAAGATAAAGTTTAACTATGAGTCATTAAGAGGTCGGTGAATAAACATAACAGGGCTTAAAGAGATGAGCACGAGGCAGGATGTCACAGAGACCATCTGCACTGAGAACCACTGAAACACTGCAGTCACACAGACTGATTGCTCAACATTGTCTTTTCCTGACAGGGGACTGTGGCCACTGCCATCACTCAATCAAGGACATGCTACACACACACACACACACACACTTAACATGTATTGGTTAAACCTCACATTCTCTTAACAACAGAGCTCCTATTGTTAATAGCAAACCTGTACAATAATTCTGCACAAAGAGACTTGATTTTAAAAGACATATCTTTAAACAGACATTATACATTATACATATGACCAACAGCTTGAAATCAGTTTCAAACTGAAAAGGAGAACATAAAAGCTATAAAAGGGCAAAAAAATTAAATTATTAGAAAAAATGAAAATGATATTAAAGTTAATGTAACATGTCTCATGCCTTTTTTTCTGACACAATAGCTTTAGCAGTTCCTCTTTCATTATAAGGTAATTCTGTGGTTTCCGAGTATGGGACTGCTGTTTCGAGATTGTGTCAACTTAGCATGTTTCTTGTCCATAGCACAATAAACACTGGCAACACACATTAGCTTGCCTAATAAAACTGTACAAATTGATCCAATAAATTTATTTTGTTTTGTCTGAATGATGCCATGTGAGATTAGTGGTTACCAAAAAAATGTTAAGATAAAAATAGTATTTTTACAACTCAGTTGCTAGCATGTTTGGCCAGGTAATTGGGCCAAAGTCGTCTAAATGGGGTTGATAACGAGCAACACAGCATGCTGAGTTGGTTTTTGTTCACAATTAACTTATTTTATAGTTTAGTTAAACGTTCACAATTATATTCTGCAGACATTATGTGGTCAGTAACTTTTTTAGCCTGTAGTTTGCTTGAATAGCCTGTGATAGCCTGCTGACACACAGTGACATTGTTTGTAAGAAAATATGGCTGAAGTCAGCTACTGGTAATAAATAAGACAAAGTAATAGTTTTTGTAGGAAAACTGTAAAGATTAGATTTCATTCTTACATACTTATATATACAGGTAACATTAACTTACCTCATTTTGGGTAATTTGTGCTACATAGCTACTAACATTACTTCTAGCTAGTTAAAAATAACCTAAAGCTCTCTCTGTCACAGATTATTGGCTAGCACTGGAGTCAAGTTCATTCTAATCCTGCATTTAATATACGCCACTCATGATTTCAAAACGTACATGGATAAGGCTAATTTTACACTTGTGTTTTTTCATAGAAAAAAAGCGCTTCCTGACGCTTTTGTGCTGATATGAAAAAAAAAAAGAGATCAGCACCCTATGCAATGTGCACAAGGTAACCATAACAACCTGGGTGTGTAGAGTCCAGCAATGCAAAGAATAACTATTTTTACCCACAAGCTGGGTTAAAAAAAAAAAATCAACCCAGTAGACTGGGTCGACATCCTAATCCAACCCCACTGGTTTAGATTAGTCCATGTTGGACCCAGTGCTCGGTTTCCAGATAGGCCGAAATTGAAACACTGTATGTACACTGATTGGTAGTCTATGATAAACATATTTTGCTTTGTTCTTTATTTGATTTCTGCTTTGGCTCAGCAAAATGAGTCTTATTGATTAACACAAAGCAATGAATGTTGTTCTGGTCGACAGTTTGCGTATGTCTCTCACCCACTGTACCAGCGCTCTCCTCCTGCCCACTGCAGCACAGACGATGAGGACGCAGGGGCACGCAGTCCACCATTTGAGGTGTCTGAGGGAGAAGAGGACCGTGAGGCACACCTTGCTAGCACGTCCACTAGCATAACAGGTGAGGGAGAAGTGAAAGGCTTAAAAACCAGGTAGTATTTCACTGTGGCTCGCTGTCAACCTTACAGGCTAGGAGCAGTCGTGGCTCAATGGTTAAGCCTCTGGACTGCTTATAAGAAGGTTGTGAGCTCCAGCCCTTGCAAAAAATAGCTGCTCTTACCAGATTCGTGGTATCAGCAGTTTCAAATATGTTTCTGTATCATAGATGCTGAGTGCTGGCAAATATGAAAGGAAACATTCATGTTATTTCTAAAAGTTGTGCATAGTCATTTTGTTCTTAGTCACAGCCATAGTAATGTATGACTTCTGGCAGTTTTGCACAAAATGACCTGACCCCTCTTGCTAAAGATGAAAACAGGAGAGCAAACTGTTCTCTCATACTGTTCCTCAATCCTTACATAACTCCATTTAATCACATAACTGGCAGCCCAGTGGAACTCAAGAACTTGACTCACACATAGCAGTAACAAGTTAAAGGCAGTGAAGGAACAGTGTAGGTGTTTCATGTGGTTTTTGCAACAAGCCATAAAACATCATAGGAGATTAATGGAAGAACACTGAAAGGTCACTTAGGCAGAAATTCTCAACAACCAACAAATGATGCAATCCCTCATATAAATGCTAAAGGTGACTAAAACTTTACAGTGCATTGGTCTTGACACCACTCTTCCCAAGACACGTAATCATTTATTGCTTCCCTTGATCACATGGGATTTTAATGACTCTCTGCTGTTGTCTTCAGTTGGCTTTTGGTGTTTAAATGGAATTTACACCCTTTTCATGTTTTGGTCATGATATTTTGAGCCCTATGCCATGACCATTATATATATGACCAATCTTTATACTAGATCAATTTCAATAGTCATGATATGTCAGGAAAAAATTATCAGAATATTACTGTTACATTGTCATATCACCCAGCTTTAAAGTATAAATAAATAAATAAATAAATATAAAACTGTGGTGGCAAGGTTAAAACCTGCCATCTCTCCCAGACACAGAGGTGTACAAGTCTTGTTTTTTATTCTGGTCCTCCAGGCAACAAAAGAAAAATGCGGCTCTATCAGTTCCTTCTGGAGCTGCTCAGAGATGGGGATATGAAAGACTGCATTTGGTGGGTGGACAGAGAGAGAGGCACCTTTCAGTTCTCTTCCAAACACAAGGAGATGCTGGCCAGCCGCTGGGGCCTGCAGAAGGGCAACCGCAAGAGAATGACCTATCAGAAGATGGCTAGGGCCCTGCGCAACTACGGCAAGACAGGGGAGGTCAAGAAAATCAAGAAGAAACTTACATACCAGTTCAGTAGTGAGGTGCTGAGAAGGATGTCAGCAGAGAAAAAATATCACTGAGAGAGGATTCCCACTGCTGTTGGCTGCATGATGACCACGGAGGCAGGGCTTTTTTTCCTCAACTTTTTCTCAGGGACTCCACACACACTATATCTAGGACATTTTTAGGCATGGGGTGTGTGTTAGGATTTTGCTTCCTACTACACTCAACAATGGAAATTAAATCTCTTTGAAAATGATAGACAGTATGATAAGTTCCATATTTCTGAGAGGCCTAAAGACAGGTTTCTATGTGGATTGTTAGTGAAATGGGAAAACTACTGTTAATAACAGTTGATAATAACAGTCTCTGTGTGGATTAGGGAACTTGGTGTGTACTGTCCCCTATAGGCTTAACATTTATACTGCACAAACAAAATCCATAATCATTTTTACAAAATCCTGACTATTTCTTACCCTCTTTGATCAATAGTTACTGCTTAAACAGTAATAACACAGATGAACATTACTCATATACACATTATATTTATATTTTTAAATAACAACATATAAATTCCAAATTTAATGGCCTTTGTGGTGGTTTGCTGACATTTGAAATGGAAAAAGGAATCTTATTTCAATAAAAGTATATATGAAAAATTAAAGTCACTGTTATGAGTACAAAATGTTTCATTACTGTTGTGAACTCAATTCAACACACAACACACTGTGTGTAGACAGACTTTCGAAACCATCAGTAGTACTGAGATTTGATGAATTATCAGTGTTGTACAAACCAAACATACAGTACATCTGCCAAGATGAGCAGGCGAATAAGAGGGCATTTAGCATATCTGAAAAAGGTCACTTGTGCTGTTCTTGCAATGGCTTGTGCATTGTTTTAAAAATCACAGTCCTCTAGAGCAGTTTCTCTGATTCAATTATAGGTAGTCTAAAAAAGATAAACCTACAAGTACAGAGCAGCGTCACATTCATTACTGTTAAGAAAAAAAAAAGGAGGTAGAGAAACCAGCACCACCATTATGCGAAGCTGAAATACTCTTACTAAATAAAGGACAAGTTGGTGTATGCACCAAAAATACTAAAAATTAAACATAACTAGCTTTATGCCTTAAACTGCATTTTATGATCCCAGTTAAGGCAATCTTTCCACATTCACAAAAACTCACTCAAGAAAATAGAATTCTTTTTGGATAAAATTGATAAAATTGTTAGCAAATTGTTAGTCAGCCACAAAGACTGTAATTAAAGTCTGCTGGATTGTGTGTAGTCATTTTCTGTACATTCCTTGTTTAGCTGATAATTGTTAATAGTTAAGTGTCTCTGTTTTAGGTTCAAGCTGGGGTCCTCTTTAGAATGTTGCTTCTTGTTTTCACAAGTTCACCGACGCAGAATCCAGAGAGATTTTCATATGTTTCACAGCTGCATTATTAGTTGTTGGCTACCTCTGCCTGTCTCAGCCAATTCTCTTCTTCAATGCCACAGTCATACTCCTCCTCTGTGGCCTCTTTAGTTGAAGCTCTGCGCACACACACAAATACACACAAACACACACAATAAAATATAATTCTCTCTCAGCTATGTTGCTCTTTGTAAAATCTTTTTAGAAACATTCAATATACTGAGACTATCAGCAAAAAAGGCACCACCCTTTCTGAACGATAAGACTTTTTTTTTATTTTTTTTTTTACAGGCAACATTTATGGAAACAAATGCTAAACTAGACTACACTGTCTCTGTAGTCCCACTTTAGATCTAATACAAACAAACAGTATCTGGTAGATTAATGCACCTTCTACAACAAAGTGATATTGATACTGACACACTGACTTAATGCCAGGAAAATACGGACATTAAGCATGCTTAAATCAAGTTTACCTGATATAGCGTGGTTCAGTCTTGCCCAATATCACATCCTTATTCAGCTCCACAGACACAATATCTGACTGTGGCACCTCAAACATTGGCTCCAACAGTAGCTTCTCCTAAAGAACACAACAGGCTACAGTTATGGCACTCCGACTGCACCCAGGTGGAAAAAAGAGGAAACAGTGTGTGTGTGTGTGGTGTGTACCATGATGGATCGGAGACCTCTGGCTCCAGTCTTCTTCTCAAGAGCCTGTCTGGCAATGGCCCTGAGTGCATCTGGGGTTATATTCAGCTCACACTGAAACACAGGGTATCAGACATCACAGCTTACATAACAGACCACAGAAACAGCAAAGAGACCTTTAGTTGATGGTTAGATATAGATCTAGGTCTAACTCCTTCTGTCTCTATATATGCTATAGTCATATAGAAGTGCACCTACACATTTTCCAACATATACACGGCAAGGTTATGTATGATATCTACACTCACTGACCACTTAGTTCACCTGTACATTAATGCAGCTGTTCATTCAGCCAGTCAGGTGTCAGCAGCGTGAAGCATAATATCATGCAGATACAGGTGAAGAGGTTCAGTTAAAGTTCACATCAACGTCAGAATGGGGAAAAATGTGATCTCGGTGATTTGGCATGGTTGTGCAAAACGGGCTGGTTTAAGTATTTCAGAAACTGATAATCTCCTGGGATTTTCACACGCAAGTCTTTAGTGTTTACACAGAATGGTGTGGGGGGAAGAAAAAAAAAAACATTCAGTGAGCGGCAGTTCTACGAAGTCCCTTGTTCGTGAGAGAGGTCAGAGAAGAATGGCCAGCCAGGTTCGAGCTGACAGGAAATCTATGGAATCTCACATAACCACTCTTTACAACCGTGGTGAGCAGAAGAGCATTAAAGTTGGTGGCGGATGAGCTACAACAGCAGAAGACATCAACCAAGAACATGAATCTGAGGCTACAGCGGGCACAGTTTTACTGGGCAAGATTTTTTTTCTTTTTAAAATGTTCTTTTCCATGAAAAGTGGCCCATAAAACGATGTACCTTGGCCTTCCAGCTGAAAAATGTGTGTTTGTCTGTGTGCAAGAGAGAATAAGAGAAACGCAGAAAGAGAGCTCACCTTATCCATACTGAAGAGGGCCTGGTACTGAGGCACCATAGCGTTCCGGGGCTCGGTGAGAATGCGCACTAGTGTTTGCTCATCCAGGCTGTGCAAAGGCACTATGATGGGCAGACGACCTACAAACTCAGGAATCATGCCAAACTCAATGAGGTCACGTGCCTCTACATGTCTCAGGAGCTGATCCTTCTCCTCCATCTCAGCAGCCACATCCAGCTCACTGCCTGAGCTACTGGCCAGATCAGCTGCTGCTGCTGCACGGCGTCCCTTCCCCAGGTTAGAGGGCGAGCCAAACCCAAGGTACTGCACACACAAAGCCACAAACCAGGGTCATGGAAAGGCCACTATTGTGGTAGCTTACTGCTACCCAGTGCTGACCTAATGTCTGTCTATCTCACCTTCTCATTCTTCCTGCAGCTAATGATTCGGTCCAGCCCGTTGAAGGCTCCTGATGCCACAAACAGGATGTTGGTTGTGTCCACCTGCACAGTTTCACCTCGCAACTTCCTGCTGTTCTTTTCTGGAACATTCACAATGGTGCCTTCCAGGAGTTTCAACAAACCCTGAGCAAAAGTAACAGCATAAGGTTAAGGGCAGGATCAACACTGATACATTAACAAGGATTAACAAAGATACAGTCCATCCGTTGTTACAGATCCATCTGGCATTATGTAAATAAAAGTGGATATTATCGCATGTAATCTGTGTCTGAATTATTGGTCGCACAGACAAAAATAGAAACACAGTGCCAGCACTTAAAATCTAGTCAATACTGACAGAGTACCAGCTTACCAGACTGACATTGTTTTGCCACTAGACAGCTAATGACCATACACTTCAAGGCAGACTATGGGTTATTTAGCCTAAATAGAATTTGCTTTGCTACGTTATTACAGTTGAGGAACAATATCCTCCTGGACAGGAGAAAAAGATTGCTTTAGAAGGATAATAATCTATTTACAGCCATTAGCTTGAACTAGACCCAAGGACCTAAAAGCCTGACTTACACATAATAACACTGGAAGAGAGTAAGTGTACAGCACTTTATGGCTGGATTAGTACCATAATATTCATCATGGTCCTGAGTGTTTCAGTTACTGGAACTTGTGATGAATTCCCAAAACATACAACTGCTCTTTGCACACTAACGCTTCACCACAGCATACAAAACAGATTTTCTGTCCCTCCACTTCTATGCACTACAGGCCATTTTGAATTTTTTTGTATATTGACTACATGAATATGACATTTATTTATTTATTTATTTATTTATTTACATGGGCAACCACGTACATAAAAACTCAAAAGAGTAACTACTGCAGCACATAAAATGGACCAAATGTTTCATATGGCACACCTGCTGGACGCCTTCTCCTCCTACATCTCTGAGCTGGTGAATTCCTGGAACACTGCCAATCTTATCCACCTCATCCAGAAACACTATTCCTGTGGGGCCAGAACAAGATTGTGTGAGAGAATGTGAAAGTGAGAGGGGTGGTGTTAAGAATAATCACTAACATTTTTTTTTATATAAGCATGAGTTATTATAACCATCAGAGTAGGACACAGTCCAACGTGCTCTGCCAGATTTATGTAAAGACACTGTTTATGATGTATAGAATAAAAGTATATGAAAAGGTAATGAGGAATAAAGCAAAGATTTTAAACAAAAAAGTAAACACTCATGTCTCTCTTTCCTGTTTCTCACAATGTACCATCTTTATAGATTGCATGACCTGGCTATAGTGCTCATTATCCAATCAACAACTAACTTGTTAACCATGCACCATATTCATTTGCATTTTCATCTGACAGTTTGACTTTAACTTCTCATTGATATCTAACAAAACAAACAAGATTAAACCTCTGTCATATTTCATCTCTATTTATGGTTCTGCAAACCGATACTATATCACATGTGCTTAATGTTTGATTTGGTTGGATTGAAGTGTTCTGTTCAAAAACACCCACCTTGCTGGGCTTTCTCCACTGAGTAGTTGGCATCTTGCAGCAGCTTCGCAATGACCGACTCAATATCCTCCCCTACGTAGCCCGCCTGGGTCAGCGTGGTACAGTCACAGATGGCAAAAGGAACATCCAAACACCGAGCCAGAGTCTGAGCTAAAAGTGTTTTACCTGGAGAGCAAAATATCAGTAATATTTCAAGTAAAAACTTTCTCAGTTAGCTTTGCTTTTATTTACCAAAGACAGCTAGTGTCCTTGGTAAACATGTTCATACTGAATCACATGGCAAGGTTTAGATTTAAGTAAGAGTTGATTATTAATTAGATTCAAATTCATGGACACTGTGATTACATCAAACTTAAAGCTATAACTGATTTTTTTTTTAAGTTTTCTTTTGATAAACTATTCTCACATCCTGATAGTCATTACTCTAACAGATGCTCTGGAAAATGTTTCAATGACCATCTTAGGCTATGTGTAATCAGCAACCAAAAATTTCAACACAACCTGACTCTCAAAGGTCTTCGCAAATTTGAAGTCCTCGATGGTTGTGATGTAATTGCAATTACTTACTGCATGCGCATGGTCAGCTCATACAACAGTATACTAGAAATGATCAGGAAGTCGGGCACTAACTTGATGGAGTAGGATCTAGGCCTAGGATTACAGCAGAGTGGAGGGAGGAGCTTTGGATTCAGAACATATAACTGAAGAAAGGAGCTTAGACTCCTTCAGTGGTGAAGTCTGGATGGACATTTGCCAGCACTGATTATAGCAGCTCTAATTTAAAAAGAACTCCTTGAATACTAGATGCTCTAAACTAAAGAGGGATAGGGCTCCTGTAAGAAATTGTTTGCTCCACACCTGATCCAGTAGGGCCTAGCAGCACAATGTTACTCTTCTCCAGTCTGATGTTAGTGTGAGTAGAGTCCAGCACCTCGGCACCCCTTTTCTCCGGGGCAGCTTGTTGAGTGGCCCGTTGTTGAACAGATGCACCAAGAGCATTGCCATGTGGGCTGATCCCAGTAATCTGAAGCAGCCCTGTTAATGAAAATGAGCCAGCGTATACTTCAGTTTTAGAAAGCAGCTGAACAAACAGTGAATAAGAAAAACTGTAGAAGTGTCACTGTGTCTGAGCCAACAACCATAGTAGTTTTTCCTCACAAACAAAATAACTCAAAACAGATGAGCATGAAAAGTATATTTACGCAAGGTCTGGTAGAAGAATTAAAAAAAAAGAAAAAAAACCAATTCATGGTAATGAAATAAATGTATTGGCAGAGTTTGCACTATATAAAAGCAAAGGTGAGCCCAATGGAACAACACCACAGATTAAATCAGTGGTGTCACACTCAAAATCTGACCGGGCCACATTAGCATTTTTGAGAGACCCTGAAGGGCTGTAAACTAAAACTATTAATTTTTAAATTTTAATTAATTTTTTTAACTTATTTAACATATATCAATTAACACCAATAACCTAGGCTCTGAAATTAGAAGTGGATGTTTAAAAAAAATAATAAAAACGGGCTAACAGAAACTATTTAAGTGTATGCACTAGTAGGTGATGACATTTATTATATTGATTCAATTTATATATATTTTTTTTTTTTCAGAATGCATGTCATTATTTAAGCACATTTTTTTGGCTACCAGCTGTTATGGTTAGAAACAGGATTAGCCAATTGGGAGTATGCATTTTTCCTGTTTCTGTTTGAAAGCTACACTGTAAGTACTGAGATACAGCATAAAGCTCTATAGCACAGAAATATTTCATGGCAACGTTATTAATATGGCAAGACTGGTTGACTTGTGCCTTCACTGCTCCTACTACTGCCCACCTAAACTGCATAAGCGTCTCACACATCAATTTAATTGTACAAATCACGAAAAATAAATCATGATTTTATTTTGTATATTTCTTCATGCACCTGAAAATGCACTTACTTGTAAATCTGTATTCATCTTCCCGTCTTCTGATCTCTAGCTCTACAGAAAAAAAAAAAAAAAAGGATACTGTGACATCTACGGAAAAGAAAAGCCTATCACACTTGGAGTAGGCAAACTGAGTAACAAGTAAAAGCCTGGGTTAGAAATTGAAATTTGTACAAGTTGCTGCTGACATCAATACAATGGTCAAAAGTAAGAAGAATAAGCTTTAGCAGCTATAGACATCGATCTGCTTTCTATTTAGTATTCACTTAATGTGTACTCATAAAATTAATAATGCTATAATTGATAGAAACAAGATGGTTCATTATCATTAAGCTGATGCACTAACCCTGGGGAGTGAGAGAGATCTGCTTCTCTGTCCCCGCTTGCTGTCCGTCTGACGCAGGAAGGTTGTTGTAGATCCGTTTGTAATGGTTATACACTGCAACCGACAGCACCTTCTTCGCATATGACTGGCCAACAACATAGTTATCGAGGTAGGCGTAGATCTGCAGTGAAACAACACAAACGCATAGCTTAGCTTTTATCTTTACTGGTCTCCAGTTCACATTAATGTCACATTACACTTGTTTATAGGTTTATTAAACACTTTGCCATTTACATAGATCCCAGTTACATCAGGAATACAGCAGATTTAATATCCTTCATAATTTGGGTCATACCTTTTTAGGGGGTGGGGGAGGTTTCCGAGCAAACGCCAGTTTAACAGCCTCGGCACCAGATTCTGCCTCCTTATTCAGACCCATCTTAGAATCACTTTCAGAGAGCACCACAAAGAAGTGATGACATTTTTCACATTTCACAAACCGTGTGAACGCTGGAGAGGGAAATACAACACAAACCGTGTGAATGCTGGAGAGGGAAATACACACATTGCAAGAATGCATACAGCCTTATGCTACACACTGAAAGTTCACAAGAAATTATCTGGTGCTTGTTTTAATATAGAAATGGATATACGCACGTAGTTTGATTACAAACGTACAGAAATGAGAAATAAGTGTGGTACGTTTAAATAACTTTAATGCATAGCTAAAATAAAGACCTCTGAAAATTAATTACACTTACACACAAACGTCTCCACATGTGTGCATGTGTCTCCACATCTGGGGCAACGTAGCTGACGTCCTCCTTTCCCTGACCCGCCCGAACCCGTAGATCTCTTCCCAATTGTGTCTGTTGCACTTTCCTGCTCAGATAAAATAGATTCATAACTATCCAAGCTGAACATCCAAACTTCCTGAAACATTTAATGTTTGTGCATTATTCCAACACAACTGGAAAACAACTGGACCATACAGTCATGAAGAACAAATGAAACTGGAAAACACTTGGATATATGCGAATCTATATGCTTGGTAATCTATGTTGTTAATGCTCAGTGCAGTGTTGGAACAAAAAAAAAAAAAAAAAAAAAAAAGGTACCTTTCCCCCACCACTGGAGCCATCTTTTGGTGTGTTCTCCTTTGAGGCTAAAAACACGGCACTCTCTGAAAACGATCTGACCCGCACTGCAGGAGGTAGACAGGCTTCACGAATCACTCTGCTACTGAGAGCATAGAACTTAATGTGTGAGCGTGAAAACCCTGCAAGCACAGACGACTGAATCATTAATAAATTTATGGCAATACAACTGCTAAGAGAAATCACAGGCCATGTCTAGCAACTCAGACAAACCCAAAGAATAATTACATGGATGAGCTTTTGAAATTTAATGATAATTAATCAGGAAGCGTGAACGTAAGTTGATGACTGATGCAGTATTAGAAAATATCGATCAAATACGATTTTCTTTTAACACAAGCCAAGATATCATTGGGAAGGATAAGCTGACACTTTTTTTTTAGAAAGCTGATTCAAAACATTAGCACAGTGAATTGACAATAGGAGGAATGCCTAGTTCCTAGTTCTTCTTCAATGAAGAAGAAGAACAGAAGAAATGTCTAGAAGCTGAAGCCCGTTCAAATTAATGTTCATACTGGACCAAATTCTACTCTATCCTGTTTGAAAAGAGGGCTCACATTTCACACTCTTTCTTCAGTGTCGAGACAATATAAAATATAGACACATTTTTGAAAACCTTGTCAGAGAAGTGATTAAGGTTTAAGATAAGTACTTGAGTTCCTAGCACAGGTAAAGCCATACGTACATCCAGGCAACCTAATAATGATTAACTGTAACTCACACAGCCGAAAGCTTTTTTTAAAGGGCAAAAAAATAAATAAATAAATAGTTTGCATTTATGTAATTGAGGTGTACATAGCAAGCATAAAACTTGCAGTGTGGTGACCATGCGTACATCGGGTAGACACTCTCATCTCTGTTATCTATAATGAGATTGCTTATCCTTGATCAGAATTACTACAGTTATCCTCTGGCAACATTACTTAACAAAAATATGTCTAGAAATCTCATCCTGTTTAATGAAAATGAATGCACAGTCATTTTCAAATTCATTAAGTGTTATTATTCATTCACTATTTATTGGTGCACAGAGAACCATTTAATTCATTTAATTGCTTTAAACCTATAAAATCTGTTTTCGCTCTTTAACACTAATGCATATTTAATAGCCCGTTTAAGATATTATTAGGGACACTAAGGGGAAGTTTTTTTGGGTTTTTTTTTTTTTTTTTCAGTGTTTGACATTAAGTGCTGGCACTCGCAGTATTAAATGACTTTGAGAAGTCTGATGGTGCACACACTTGCAGTGCTAAATGACTGAGAAGTCTGATGGTGCACACACTTGCAGTACTAAATGACTGAGAAGTCTGATGGTGCACACACTTGCAGTACTAAATGACTGAGAAGTCTGATGGTGCACACACTTGCAGTGCTAAATGACTGAGAAGTCTGATGGTGCACACACTTGCGGTACTAAATGACTTTGAGAAGTCTGATGGTGCACACACTTGCAGTGCTAAATGACTCTGAGAAATCTGATGGTGCACACACTTGCAGTGCTAAATGACT
>CM075011.1:13238150-13298836 GCA_037576675.1 Pangasius sanitwongsei | reverse complement strand
CTAAATGACTGAGAAGTCTGATGGTGCACACACTTGCAGTACTAAATGACTGAGAAGTCTGATGATGCACACACTTGCGGTACTAAATGACTGAGAAGTCTGATGGTGCACACACTTGCAGTACTAAATGACTGAGAAGTCTGATGATGCACACACTTGCGGTACTAAATGACTGAGAAGTCTGATGGTGCACACACTCACCTGTGTGTGCTGAACTGAAGAGTCGCCTCGCAGCAGCTCTACACGCACAGGAAGACATCTTCTGAGTCGAGATGTGGAGAAAAGCTAAGAAACAGTTAGATATGAGAGCAGAAATTCACACCTGAACGCCACCTCGTAATTGTCACTGTCTTGTAGCTTATCTATGCAACTCATTTTAGCAATACCAGCTCAAAATCAGAGTCGGAGACCGAGGAGCCTGAAGGTGAAACACACTCTCTGCTGTCAAAACAACGGGCAGTAGCTAATACCGTTAGCAAAACAAACAAACAAACTGACACAAACAACAAAGTACTGCTACTTATACTGCACATGTAAAGCCTTAACATAAAGTAGCTAGTTTAGAAACAAACATGTTGTCATCCTACAAACAAAGTATAACGGAATAACTTATTACAGTTAGTTACTTACAGGAAGGAACAGAGTGTCCGAGTTCACATCAAAACGGTTACTGACACTGACAGCTTCCGTCCAGCGGCTCGCTAAGCTAAACTAAAATAACGCTATAATAAAGCATGAACTGTGCAGTTTATAAAATATTTCATGCCGGTTTGACCGTGCTAAAAAAATTTAAAGTGTATTCCCTAAACGGCTGCTTCCCTCAGCAGGAGGATAGGGTTATGTAATCGCTGAAGCAGCTCGGTGTAACTAGACCAAGCTTGTTTTTCTCTGCTATCACTAAACAGAACAGTGTGTGAGACGTTTCTTCTTCGTCTGTTTTGTACATACACAATGACTCAGCATCATGGCGCCCTCTATCGGATGATTTAATATTAAGTTTATACACTCGCAGGTCACTTTAATAGGAACACTTGTACCCCTGCTCATGCATCCATCCATTCTCTGTACTGCTTATCCTACACAGGGTCGCGGGGTAACCTGGAGCCACCGGGCACAAGGCAGGGGACACCCTGGACTGGTTACCAGTCCATCACATCACACACACACTCATTCACACACTACTGACAATTTGGAAATGCCAGTCAGCCTACAATGCATGTCTTTGGACTGGGGGAGGAAACCAGAGCACCCGGAGGAAACCCCTGAAGAATGGGGAGAACATGCAAACTCTGGGATTCAAACCCCAGCCCCAGAGGTGCAGGGCAACAGTGCTGGTGAGCACTGTGTCCACTGTAACTTCAGATGCTTGTTCCTCGCTAATAGGATTGGAACCCAATATAGTCTTCTGGTGTTATAACCCATCTGCTACGAAGTTTGACATGTTGTGCAGTCTGAGATGATTTTTCTACACACTATGGTGTAAAGAGTGGTCATCTGAGTTACTGTAGACTTCCTGTCAGCTTGAACCAGTCTGGCCATTCTCCTCTGACCTCTCTAATCAACAAAGTGTTTCCACCTACAGAACTGCCACTGACTGGGTGATTTTTATTTTATTTTATTATTATTATTTTTTTTTTTTTGCACCATTCTGTGTAAACTCTAGAGACTGTTGTGTGTGAAAATCCCAGGAGATCAGCAGTTTCTGAGATACTCTAACCAGCCCATCTGCCACCAACAACCATGCTACAGACAAACTCACTGAGATCACACTTTTTCTTCATTCTGATGTTTGATGTGGACATAACTGAAGCTTTTTACCTGTATCTGCATGATTTTATGCTTTGCACAGCTACCACGATTAGCTGTTAATTGCTTGAATGAGGAGCTTACCAATGTTAATATTAACATGACCTGTGAGTGTATGTTGGCTATAAAACTTGTGTTCCATAGTCTGTCTCATAAATATATTCTCATTAAATTAAATGTATAATTTTCATTGTCTTTTGCCATTTTGATAAAGGCTTATGAAATCTGACAAGTGTAAATAGTAAAGTCAATATCCATATATACATTTATTTCTGAATAAAAAAGGTATTTTAATAAATACTTTTTCCTTAATTGAAATCGTTAATTTAAATTGTTTCCCTAAACAAATAGGTTTCTTTTGGAACTTGGGAGAAGTAGCCAACAAGTGCTCAGTCTATCTTAAAAAAAGCTCCCAAATGAAGCTGGTTGAGAACATTTCAACAGAGCTATTCATCAGAAATTCTTCAACAAATTTAAAATATAAAATAGGTTTCAGTTCAACACTTCTATTTTTGTGTTTTCAATCCAAATTTTCAATACTCCCCACAATGCAAATGATGAAAAGTTTTCTTTACTGTGTCCAGACATGCCTGGGAACGTAGTTTACACAACACAGGGTAAACGCTTCGGCTTGGGCATACATGGGCATGCCTGGGCAGTATAGACGCTGACGGCACAGGTGTTAGACAAGGTAAAAAGCATTCACATACACCACTGCAGATTGATTGTGCTGTTATTGGTTTGCATCCATGTTGATGTGCATGCTCAGTAGGTGTAGTTTAGTGTGCACTTACAATAAAGCTGTTTAAAAGGTGGAATTTCTATAGCAGAAATGTCACTCCAATGTCAGAACAGCTACAATGCATTCTGTTACATTTGTGGCGAGTATACACTTAAACCTCAGCCAGAGCATGACTGCATTTATTAAGAAAGCCTAAGAGCTTTACTTTAGTTTTGAAACTAGTGATCAAGACAAAGCCTGAGCTTCTCACATAAGTTGTGCAACAAGTACCGTCCATCTTAGAGCTTGGCTCAGAGGTATTGAGAGCAGGGGGATCAGGTAACAGACTGTTTATTCTGTCTGAGCACTCACACTGATGGGTTGAACATGACCCACAACAGTGGCATCTTTTTATTGATTCATCAGCCTGAAAACCATGTTATTACACAACAGCAATGCCCATCCTTCACGGGCTATGCAGTGTGCATGAAGGAAATGTATATGAATATGGAAGTATTACTGAAACACATACAGTGCAGCAACTACAACTGGAACATCTGTGGTGATCTGAAAGCAGTGGTGCTGAAACCAAGAATGCAGCTCGCATACAACAAGTACTGTTGTTTCATTCGTGAATGGGACAGTTGTGCTAAAGTGTCTCATTACATTAAGGACTGGCCAAGCTGTAAGCACTTGGTTCCAGGACACAAAAGCATGGCACATAAAGTATTTGTCAACTCAACAAATATATTTTTGCCTCGTTGGGCTGATGAAAGAATTTGTATATACAATGTTTTTAATACTTGATACAGATATTTCCCCTAAAATAACTGATGACGAGATAAAGGAAGGGATTTTTGTTGGTCCACAAATCATGTAGCACATCCATTACATGCTGTTTGAAGAGCTTCTATTGGGGCTGGAGAGAATTTTATGGAAGAATGTTGTTCTACAGAGCACCATACATCCAGCTGGTTGAAAAAAGGTGTCAAGCATACAAAGCCATAACATGCTATGTCACTACAGATTCATTTTCTACATTCGCACTTAGACTTCTTCCCTGCAAATCTTGGTGCAGTCAGTGATGAACATGGTAAAAAGTTTCCCCAAAGAAAAACCAGCACCAGTGAAACTGGAATTCATAAACATTGGAAGATTATTGTTGGACCCTTAAACAAGAAACATTGAACTCTTTAAAGTATAAGTGAAAATCAGCAACAAAACATTTTCATGTCAGTGGAGCTAGTGCAATGTGTTGGCACTATCATGAGATTAAACACATTAAATAAATTCCATAAACGTCCAGTTTGTGTTTCGCCAAATTCCTATGTTATACGAACAATCTGAAATTATATTTGTGTGCAGTTTAAAAAGCTCTGTCATGATCACCAAACATTGTACCAAACACTGTACTAAGTATAGTATATTGCTTAGGTATTTGTCCGGTAAATGACTATAGCACTGTACTGTGTAGTGCTATTCATTTATTCCACCATGCTAAACAAATTCCACTGTCAGATTCCAACCTCTAATGCCTTCAATGGCCTTCACAAACCTGCAAATAAAAAACTAGAGGCTCTTCTTTTCTAAAAATGTATTAATATTCTACTTAATTATAGCTCTACTACATATTATATACTGTATGCATGTAAGGTTTTGTTAGGTCTTTTCCTATCAGCAACTATCCACTTCTATGACGCCTGTAAATGTATCTTGAGGTCCTTGTTAATAGAATACATGACTAAATATAAAAGAGAAACATCATTTATAATGACAAAATTAAAAGTCAAATAATAATTTTTTTCTTAACAGAACAATAACAGTACAAAAAAATTACATTGGCATGCACATTCATATTTTCAGTAAAAATAAGCAGTACTTTGCTGTAAATGCTCTATCTTTGGCTTATTGTCCAGGTCTTTCACAAGTAGTTCCAGCAAAGTAACAAAGTTACAATCCCTTTGCAAAATAATCTGTGAAATTGTAAGCAAATCTGTACAAACACACACACAAACAAAAAAAGAGGGACAAGTTCTTGGGCTTGTCCCTCTGGTTGAGCTCTTAAAGGAGTGATCCTGTACAACAGACAGTTTCCTTAATACAGAGGGTCCTAAGTTGGCACACTTTTGGAAGCAAAGAACTTCTAAGGAACCCTTAGAGAACTTGGGGGAGGGAGCAATAAATTTGTCAGCACATTAGAGCAAAACATTCTGATATTCTGATGAAGTATTACATGATTGTAAATATAGTATTATTTTATAATCATTATTATAGTGTTATTATATAATTATATAGCATATACTCTGGAATCAACAAATCTCTTACTGTTTTTTAAGACTGGCATGTAAGGGGAGAGAAAGCAAACATTCTGCTGCACCTTACAGTTTACAGTAACATGGATTGTTCAGTCATATAATGCTGCAAGCCCCTAGGCCACCACTTCTACAGTCATCCACGCTTTAGTTCTACCATAGTCTAAAATGGAATCACTAAACTGCTTGAGGATCACTGATGTGATTGCACAAGTTATGAAAGATTTCATGCCAGCGTGACCATTCTATACAATTGTCACAATTCTCCAGCAGCCTGAACTACAAGAATTTAAAATAAATTTACAAGAACAATGTAGGTAAAATCATGCATCTGTAGATGCCATTTTAAATGTTCAAAATGAATATTATGAGACAAGTTAGCTTTTATGCTGTGAAGAAAGTTGGTATACAAGACAATGCTTGACCAGACAAAAGATATATTATATATATATTCAACAGAGTGAATACACACATGGATCCCTTTTTCATTTCCAATGAAATGACACAAATTCATAATTAGTGAACAATGAAGTGGTGATAATTTACACTAGTGTCAAGTTTGGCAGATGTGAGAATAAAGATAAAGTTCAGTGATGGGCGTGTTCTTGCATTTTGTATGCAATCTGCTGTCTCAGTTCACAGTGTCTGTTCAGATCCTTTATTTCCTGAGACAAGGTACTACTCCACATGATCAATACAGTATCCTTATCTGTAACACAAAGACAGAAAGACAGAAACAAAGCATAATGGATGAAAAAGCCTGTGGAAACTTACACACTCACTGAAATAATGGTAATTGAATCCCACAATGATGTTCTTACCTGATTGAGACTTGACCTTCTCTTGAGACATGTGAACACGTGTGCCCAACATCAGAATCACACTTTTTTGGCCTTGTGTTCCTGTAATAGTTAATAAAGTAAACGTTTATCATGGAATGTTAGTGAGTTTTGCAACGGTAGGAAGTTAAGTGACAGCATAGTATATAGTTATACTATACTTAACCATTAAATATATGAAGAAAGAAACATCAAAGGACAAGTACCAATCAGCACAGAGGCCATAGTGCGCACTGAATGGCAGCCAGAGCTGATAACCTGCAGTAGCTGACGTGTAGACAGATCCACCAGCAGGATGTGTCCAGATCTAGTGCCTATCCACAGCGTGCCATTATGCTGGACCAGCAGAGACTTCACACGAGCCCACAATGACTCCATTTCTTTTGAACTGTCAGCACTCACAGCTCTGACCTTCCTGTTTGGCACACAAAGCAATATATGCAACAATAATTATTCAGTCTCCCAATCCTCAGAATGGTAATTATGATTACTATGCTGAAGATACATTATTACAGACTGACATTAGTTTAGCACATATTACATACAGCATATGTGTTACTGCATGTGTATGCAGTCTCACCTGAGTAACTGCACACATTCGATGAAATCAATCATCTTCCCACTCTTCTTATCCCACACCTCTACACTGTGTCCTCCATTTTTGCTCAGATACACATACTTCTCGACGACTAGCCGAGAGATACATGCTTCACTACTGGTCAGACGCTGCAGACTGCTCAAGTAATGCAAAGCAAGAACAACATGAAGTAGTTGCCTCTCAGATCCTTGAGAACCACTAAATAAAAAAAAAAATCCTACACAAGTAATGTAAGAAATATACATTTATTTCCTGCAATCATGGAAGCTGTATGGATACTAACTGATAAAATGTGGACCTGGTGTCTATACTCTTAGAGATGTCATAGTCCACAGTTAGAGAGAGCACCCTGGTGCCACAGCCAGCCCACAGAGTGGTACGGTCCTGATAGTGGCCAGATGGAGCCAGACACATCAAGGGTGTGTTCACATTCCCAACCTGCACAAGCTTAACTGGAGCACCATCAGCACACTGGGTTGTAAAAGACCAGAATGATAGCGGTGTTAAAGGCTAAAAAAATAAACAGCTGTAACTATCTTGACATCATTACACACACACATATTGTTAGTGTAGTATAAGTATTTTCTATACGGCAGAATGGAAGTAAATGAGCTTTAGGTAAAATACAGAATACCTTTATAACTGAATCTTCATAAATGACAAGCATTCCATCTGCTGTTCCCACTAAAAGGTAGTTCTTTAAGCAGCTGATAAGAAAAAAAAAAAAAAAAAAAAAAATATATATATATATATATATCACATATAAAACTGCAATAACACCTGAACTAAGAATTTCATCTTATCCCAACACCAGATCATGACAGAAGATGTAATCCTGTACCTGCGTTGAGAAGGTGTGTGGAAGAACATTGAGGTCACTGCATCCTTTGTACTCTGTAAACAGTGCAAAACTGTAATGTTCCTTGTGTTCATAACCATCAGTGAGCCACTCTGCGTTCCTGCAACTAACCAGTCATGGACTTCTCCAGGCACTCTGACAGTCACCAGGCAGAGGACAGGGCTTTGGTCAATTTCCTGACAGACAAATACACACACAACCATTATTAAATAAGACTCAGTAAGCCTGATTACACTGAAATGCTAATGCATGGGAAATCCTTTTAGTCTGTTATAACCTTACTGATTAGCTATACCTACAGGAAAAAATATGCTTACTAGCTACTAGATAGAACCATGGCTACCCTTAGTAATTATCTAAAATGCTGAATAGAATGTAACAGACTAATGAAGTGGTGCTAAGCATGATAATAGCTATAGTTTAACTATATTACTATATCCTCATTACCTGTGTGGACCATTTCTCTGTCTCTACATCCACACATGTGACAAAGCCTAGCTTCTGGCTGCTACTGCCACCTCCCATCCACACTTGAGCCCCAGCACCGCCATTTATACTTCCACCCAAACCACCACTGGGACAGGAGACAGTGAAACACTCGCAGGACAGCCCAGGCAGAGTCAGCTCACTAAGCAGACACAGCATCTTTCCTGAGTTCAGACAGTCAAACACCTACAAATGAACAGAGACAGACAAGCAGAAGTGACCTACACACTCAGAAACCATCACCAGGTTCTGAGTAATGTATGATTCTCAGTGGATTACCTGTGCAGATGTGGGTCTGCTCTCTGGGTTCTCTCTCAGACACTCCTTCATTAGGTTCTGAAACCCTGGCCAAGGTGAACATTTGTAGTGTTTCACTGGGTCTAAAAGAAGAGTAGATTAGAAAAGAAAACCAAACAGACATGATTTAGTCATCTCTTGCAGTTTGGTGTCTGACATTACCCAGTAGCTTTCCTTGCACGGCTATTTCATCAAACTCGCTGGGGAACTTCAGACCATCTGATATTCTCTCTCCGCAGGTCAAAAGATCATATAGCAGCAGGCCAAATGAATAAACATCTGCCTGAACATTATAGATGACGTTACCGCGAGCAACCTCTGGTGCTCTGAACCCTGCAAGGAACCACAGAGTAAACATTTCAGCAATAACCACAGAACAGGACAGCAGAAACAACATTTTGATTATTGCTCTCAATACACACAAATTTGGTGAATGAAAGCAGTGAAAATGCACTATAAATATAGCCAATTGGTAAACTGGTAAAATGTCAAATACAGTTGACCAGGTTGTTCAGGTTTTTTGTCCTCTTCTTTTATTCATGTGAAGTGGTACCTGGAGTGCCTTCAGAGCTCTTGACTCCCATGCTGCAGCAGTACTGAGCAATGCCATAGTCAGTGAGCTTAGCTATCATCTCTGAGTCAGTCTTAAGATTGAACAGCAGCACATTGTGAGGTTTCAAGTCCCGGTAGATTATCATTGAAGAGTGCAAATATCTGGATCAGAAGCAGAGAGACACATGCCAAACACAGAATGTTAACTGTAATAGTATTCAGATAAATTAGTAATAGGTGCATCCACTCCTATAGACATGTGGGTGTGTCCTGTATGCCTACCTGAGACCATCAGCCACCTGTAGTGCAATTCTATGCTGCAGTTTGCGATTCAGGCTGCCATTCTCATGTTCAAACAGTGAGTCAAGAGAACCACATGGAGCCAGTTCCATCAGCAGCACATGGGGGGAGCTTCCTGCAGCCAGTAGATCCACAAGACTGGGATGGCGCAGTCTGCCTAATACAGCCAACTCCTGCAAAATCATCACTTTCTAACTGCTGTATGTGTGAGGATCGTATTATATAAAATGTCATTTTTCCACCAACAGAACACATATTTATTAAAACTGTTGACATTATTTACAATGGATATAAAAACTCTTCACACCCCTGTTAAAATGGCAGGTTTTTGTGATGAAAAAAGTGAAAAGTGATTTTCTTGACCTCTTTTCGGTTTCATCTGACTGCTGAAGCCGTGGTCCACAAAAAGCTTACAAAGCATGTACAGTATCTCAGTTGTCAAAAGATATCAATCAGTAGAGGGGTATAAAGAATTTCCAAAACATTAGATGTACCATGGAACACCATGAAGGCCATCACCAACAAGTGGAGAAAATGGGGCACCACAGTGACATTACCAAGAACAGGACGTCCCTCCAAAATGTACAAAAGGACAAGACAAAAACTTATCAGGGAAGCTGCCAAGAGACCAATGGCAACATTAAAGGAGCTGCAGGAATGTCTGACAAGTACTGATTACTCTCTGCATGTGACAACAATCCCTCGTATTCTCGCCATGTCTGGATTATGGGGTAGAGTGGCTAGACGGAAGCTCTTTCTCACAAAAAACATCCAAGCTCAACTAAATCACCCCAAACCATGTGGCAAAATGTGTTATGGTCTGATGAGACCAATTCCAAAAGTGAAAAGTAATTCCATAATTCCAAGAGGTATGTTTGGTGCAACATATCACCAAAAGAACACTATACCCATGGTGAAGCATGGTGGTGGCAGCATCAGGCTTTAGGGCTGCTTTTTTATCAAGGTGGAGGGAAACATGAATAGCTACAAATACCAGTCAATTTTAGTGCAAAACCTTCAGCTGTCTGCTGTAAGCTGAAGATGAAAATGAATTTCAACTTTCAGCATGACAATGACCCAAAGCATACATTAAAATCAACAAAGGAATGGTTTAACCAAAAGAAGAAAATATTTTTGAATGACCTAGCCAGAGCCCAGACCTGAATCCAACTAAAAATCTATGGGGTGATCTGAAGCGGACTGTGTGCAGGAGATGCCCTTCCAATTTGACAGCTCTAGAATGTTTTTTCAAGAAAGAGTGGGAAAATATTGGCAAGTCAAGATGTGCCACATTGATAGACTCTTCGCCAAAAAGACTGTAATAAAATCAAAAGGTGCTTCAACAAAGTATTAGTTTAGGGGTGTGCACACTTATGCAACTAGGTTATTGTACGTTTTTTATTTTTCATTTTTTTCCTAAAAAATCTCTAATCATTTTTATATGTTGTAATTTCACATTTAGCATGGAAAAAGTTCAGACCTGATTTATCTTGGTTTCATTTTTTTCATCACAAAAGCCTGCCATTTTAAAGGGGTGTGTAGACTTTTTTATCCACTGTATAAGCCAAGTGACCAGCCAAATAGGTCCATTAATATAAGAAATAAATAATAAATATCTTTGATAATAATGTGTTGTCATTTCATACTCTGTAACAGTAAATAAATAAATTAATAAATGGAAAAAATAAATAAATAAATATTAAAAAATCATGGACTCATGCTGCATGGACCCCTGGGGGTCCCTGGGCCCCACTAAATGACTGACCAGACAAAGTGGCTTTACTGCTGTCATTCCAGTCATTTCTCAAGTTGGTGGAAAATAAAAAAGAACCCTAGTTTTTGTTTTGGAATGTGCAGTGGATAAACTGATAAAGATTACCTGTCTTACTAATCTATGAACATAGAGCTCTGCTGCATGTTTGTTGAAAATCTTCACAGCAACCTCTTCATTTCTGTATATTGCTCTGTACACTGAGCCAAAGCCTCCATTTCCTGTTGTCAAAACAGCAGACCACTAGACTGAATAACCTCCTCTAGCTGTGGTCAAACAAATCTCACTAATCACATCTGTTCTAATACATTGTACAGACATGATTACATACAGCTAACGACTTGCTTCTAGAAACTGATGTCTACTGACCAAGCAGGTACTCTTCGGAAATATCCATTTCTAGCTCCTCAGGGTCCAACATGATACTAGCTGGCTGGTCACTCAGAATGAGGTCAGGGCAGATCTGGGAGGTGGGGATTGTACAGTGAGGGTCCTCTGGGTTCACCAACAGACCATCTAGAAACATCCGAAGAGTACAATTTAAAAAGTAACACATAATGAAAGAGGAATGAATTGAAGTAGTTTGGTTCTAATATATGCAAAGGACATATTTAGATAGGTATGGTGTGATACTTTTATTAGTATGTTTGAGCAGATCCTGCAGCAGCATCTTGTTCCAGTCCTGCGTGTCATCGAAACTGTACAATGCCCACCTCTTCAGCAGTGTCTCCCCATCACCTTGTATATCAGTGTTGAGCAGGCCAGGAAACCACTCCTCCAGCACAGAGTCAATATGATCAACCACCTGGCCTAACAACACATGACCTACAGAAACGGCAGACAGCTCAGCTCCATCTCAGAAAAACCTCCAACACTGCATATTAAAAAGCACATTTATTCAGTGGTTTATTCAGATTTGTTTAAAAGAGTTTTTTGCTTGTCAAATAATTGGTTTTAGAAAAATGACCTCTCATAGATTACCACAGGAACAGTTTCGGTTTGAAGAAATGGTCATGTGTACAATCATAAGCATAAAAACTGTTCAGCAATTTTTAAATGTGGAGTAACCTGAAACGATGACAAAGAAATTATGATGTAGATGTTGAGCTCCAGACAATGTCTTTGTACATTGAATGCATTTAGTGCCTCATTCTACTGCTTTTTGAAACAATGTCATCAGTTGAGGGTTAACTAAAAAGAGCTTCATCATTTTAAACTAAGGGAAGTGGTTTGTGGATGGAAAAGCTGTCTAGGAAAGAGTTTTCCCAACTTGTCCTACAGACTATTCTTAATGGAAATCTTATGGAGTGATACTGCACAGAAAGTACAATGTATACAAATTACAGGAGATGTTTTTACAAATTTGGCTTCCTTGCCAGATACCCTCGCTCTAGTTCATGTGTTTAACTGCAGCAGAATGCATCACTAACCTCAACATTCAATCACTCAAGCAGTAAAATAATCTCAGGTAAGTTATAAGACCTCTATAAAAAGGTCTGCTCTTTATCAGATCTCACTATAAAAAATGGAATTAATTGCCCAACAGTTGGTGAATATTACTTTCCTGCATTGATGTGTCTTATAATTATGCCCCATGGAAGTCTATTGTACCAGCACTTATTCCAAAACTAAGCCTTTGAACAACAACAAAAAAAAAACTTACACCAACTCTGAATGATGAATATGTTTTTGAGGTGTAACTCTGAAATACGTCTAACACCACCACAATCAACTTTATCAGCAGCAGAAATAAATCACCTACTGTATCAAACATAAATGATTAAAGGATAAAGATGAATAAAAAAGTGATTTTATAGTACGAGAGCCAGTTGGAGCTCTCTACAAAGCTTCCTACTAACATACCTTTACGGGAGCAAGGCACAGTGATCCTAACAAAGCTGGCAGGGCTGTTCACATCTGTGAAGGCTTCCACTAGATAGTACGCCTCAGCAGACCAGTTCAGATATACCCCTGTCCTCCAGTAAATTCGGTTTGGCCTCAAAGCTTTCTCTGGAGGCAATCATAGAAATTGATAGAGTTGATAAAATTAATAAGACACATACATGTTTGTTTTCTACTCTCATAAATTCAGATGCATGAACCACAGCGCCACTAAATTTTACTTTAGAAACTTTGCTACTGCGAGTATCCTTGTATTAGTTTTTCTTGTTTGTTCTGGTTAGTAAGCTTTCGATGAGAGTATTTCAGCCTGACATTCTTACCTCTACCCTGGAGCATGAGTGAGGAGACCTCCAGAAGCCGGCTGATCATTCTGGACCAGAAGCCCATAGGGAAATAAGGCATCTCATAGACCCTCACAATGATCTCTGAATTCTCACAGTGAGGAATCTCAATCACTGGCTTGTGATCAGACAAGCTACCCAGAAAAAATTATACAAAGTGAGACATAGGACACATTTAAAACATATGTCCATAACATAAGCTTTGGAGCAATATATGATGCAATCCATTCTAAACACAGCATTTCTCTGGTATATCTCTACAAACTTTCTCCATAAAATCCCAAATTAAGTAAAAAAAATATTTTTGTGCCTGTCTCAAACGAATCATGCACCAGTCCTAAACGTCACGAATTTTATACGTCAAAAATATTTGCTCTAACTTTGTTGCTTAATGGTATTTTCTATTATTTTGGTCATCAACGTTTTAGACCTGAATGTTAAAAATTGTTTATAACCATAGTAGAAGATTTTTTTCAGTCCTTTTTTTTTATCCTTTTTTTAATTATGGCATTCCTACACATTGACAATCCACCTACATTTTAATATGATATGCAGAAAAAGTCTAAATTCAAAAGACATGCAATTTTAGATAATTAAATGCATACAAAGAATCTGGATGTGTTTTGAATGGCAGGAATGTCCAGTACATAATACCGACCTGCAGTGAACCAGCAGCTGCTCGTCTCCCAAAGGCAAGGCGATTTGGAACTTTTCCAGCAGTCTGAAGTAGTGCATGAGGTGACCTTTTGGGAAGCAGCGGCTCTCACTGAGAAATTTCTCCACAACTGAGCGCTGCATCACCCCTCTAGAGTTCTCACACAGGCTCTTCTGAGTCAGAATCTAGAACCAAATAACACAACATGAAGATCACACCTTTACCTATTTAGATGTACTTGTGTGATTTGGATGTGATTTATTGTGTGATTTGAGGATGTATTTGTGTGTGACCTGTGAGATGGTATTGCAGAGCCACTGGGGATCAATGAAATACAAGTCTCTGAGTTGCAGTGCAGGGTCATCATAGTGCAGGAGCACACCTGGGATTTCACACACACACACACACACAAACACACACATGCACTGACACTGAGTGAGTTAAACACTAACAGTGAAAGCAGTATCTATGCATGCAAAATAATATGAACCTAAAAATTGTGTCACCAGAAGAAACACAGATGACCTAATGACCTAGACTTTTGCCATCTAATCCATATACGAGTATATATAGGAACAAAAATATCATTATCAGAGGCTCCAGTTCTATATATGGAACTACACAGTGTTCAAGTAAAAACAGTGCAACTCAAAGGCATTACATATAGGACCACACAAAAGCTCTATTAAGATGGTATTCGCTTCTCATGATGATCTCTATAATAGCATACATATTTGGCATGGACATCACATGGACAGACATGAATGAATGTGGGAAAAGTAGGTTTTTAGGTTCATTGTCATATAAACTCTGATTTTTGTGTCAGACACCTAATGACATAATCATATTATTTAATCATGAATTTATTAATAGAAAACAACCATCATGATATTACGTCTTAATATAATATAATATAATATAATATAATATAATATAATATGAAATACAATAGTCAATTTAATCACTTGATAGGATTGTGCTTCCTTTGATTGACTTTTTTCGTTTTTCCTTGTAATGGGTTCCGAGTAAAGACAGCATGCGAATGAAGTGATGGAAACATTATATTAATGCCATTTTTCAACATTCTCTGGAAATGAGCATAAAAATACTATGCAGTCTGTAGTTTAAAAAAAAAAAAAAGTTTGTCGTTGGAATTTTCTCAGCAATGGAGGGAGACTAGCACTAACTTTAGTCTCTATATAAAAAAAATGCTGAGTAGTACACGTAAGAAATCAAATTACTCCAGCCCGCTGTGTAAAACTAATCCTGTCCAAGTAGGTCTAGAGTGCAGTTTGACAAGACCATGCAGCAAAGTACAATAAATATACAAAGTGCAATTAGGCAGGACGGCATGATACAATGTATGATACAATAATTACAACACAAGACACAGACAGGCAGAATCAGAAAGTTCTCTCACCGGTCTCACTGAGGAATCGAACTGCGTGAGCAAGTTCTCCCTCCTCCAGCAGCAGCTGGCTCTCCTCAATGAGCTGCAGGAGGCGTTGGTGTCTGAGCACAGGAAACTCAACAGACACACAGCTCCGCTCCTTCAGAATCCTCCGCTCCAGCTCAACATAACAATCTGGAACCAGCTGCCCCATCACCGGCTGCCCCTGGATCTGCACAGAGGAGGCAAGTCTCTTACATGTGAAAATAACATTTCAAACAATATTTATTGGGCCAATTTATTGTGCTCAGGAAAAATACATAACTTGTCTTTTCAACCATTTTCAGTCTCTTTGCCAACTTCATTTAACAGAAAAGTCACCTTAAAACTGCTGGCCTCTCTGGCAATGGCCTTGCGCAGTCTGCTAATAGAGTCTGACTCCTCACAGGCACACAGCATGTGGCGCTCCCTAATGGTTGGGAAAAGCGGCTGGGGCAACACCTCCTCCTGAATCTTAAGTGCACACTCCTGTACCAAGCCATCCTCACATACGTCCAAATGAGTGCCAACCAGAATCACAGGAGAGACAGGGGCAAGTGCCTATGGAAGCCAAAGAAGGAGCACAATGACAGTATCACAGAAAGCAAACCAGTGAGGAGAAACACAACAGTGAGAGATAAGAACTATTCAGATACTTCTTATTTTTATAATTTAATATACTTCCCATGCATATATCCACTTCAAATTTACACATATATTGTCTTTTGTACTTATAAACATGAACAAAAAAGCATGTATTCATAAACATTAAAAGGTTAAAGGTTTCAAGGACAACATTATTAAACAACACTCCAATGAAAAAAAAAGTTACAGAGTCATAGCAAAGACCTTAAACATCCCTGTCGGTACAATTAATATGCAGGTAGCTTAATGGAAAACTTAAAGGAACTACGACTAATCATTGCCAGATACGTGCGCCATGCAAGATTTCACAATGTGCTCTCAGACTAATGATAAGGAAGATATGGGAAAAGCCAGCAGTAACTTGAAAAGAGTGGCAGTACGACCTGAAAGCAGCAGGAACAAGAGTTACACGGAAAACAATATGCAACCCAATCATCTCCCCACTCACAACTCCTCTGCTAAAAAAGAAGCACAGAGATATGTGTCTAAAAGCACTTAGACAAAACAGAACTCATTTGGAACAATATACTCTGGTCAGACAAAACAAAAAGAGAACTCTCTGGCAATAATTCAGCTCGTCATGTTTGGAGAAAGAAAAGTTGCTCGTATGATCCCAACAACACCATATGCACAGTGAAGTATGAAGATAGGAGCATCATGATTTGGGGCTGCTTCTCTGCAAATGGTACAGGGTCATTACACATCATCGAAGGAAACATGAATGGAGCAATGTAGCGGGACATATTAGAGGAGAATTTAATCTCATCGGCCAAGAAACTGAACCTGGGGAGGAGACGAACGTTTCAACAACAGGAGTATCAAACTAATGTTTCAAAGCAGAATGATGTTTCTGCTTAATAAGGACATTTGTAGTATGTTTTAATAAGACGTGATTTAATTCAGATTTAATGCAACTGGAAACTCTTTCAGACTTTGATGTCTGAGCATTAACATATTGCGAGAGAGAGAGATCTAGGTCATACTATTACATATAGGACTTGCCATGTAAATTTCTTAAATTGTACAAATTTGAACTCACTTTGATATTGAAGAGCCAGGGTCTGATGGTGTCCAGCTCACTGGCTCCTTTACTCAGGTCATATAGCACCAAGTAGAGGGCTCTGGAACTCATGAACTGAGAATAGGAGCCACTGTACTCCTCTCCACCTGCACAACCACAAGATAATATAGGACTTTTTCTGGTTTTATAATGTTAGTAAGACCTGTTATACCTGAGAATCCTACCTGAGAAGTCCCACACATTCAGGACCATGTTTTTCCTATCGCGGTCTCTGATGCTCCAGTCTCTGATAGTGATGCTCGAAGAGTTTGTGTCATAGTACCACTTAGAACGCTTGAGCTTCATCAGTTGCTGGATCAGAGTGGTCTTCCCACTGCCTGCATTTCCCACCACTATTAGCTTCATCCGGAAATACGGAACAGCCTTCTTCAGACGGTGCTGAAAGTGCCTAATCAAGAGGGGAGGCAAGGAGACAAGCCCAGAACACAAGATCCTAGATTTAAGGCTCCAATTGTGAAATTCAGAACAAAAACATGGTACATAAAATGTAAGTCATGCAAGTACCCCTAATACACTTCAAGCACTAATGTGGCAATTCTGTCTTTAGGACAAGGAGATCAGCACACACCTCTGCTAAGGAAAAGAAAATGAACAACGGGACTGACCTGACAATGTCTTTGGTCTTGTTACCGATGTGTTTGAGGTCCAGTTGTAGCTGCAGTCTGTCCAAGGGCAAATCCCACAGCCGAACCAGCTTACCCAGCTCATCAGGGAAAGAGCGCAGACCAGCATTACCACTGACATCCAAAGAGGTCAACTCCTCCAACAGCCCAATCTGACGAGGAAGCTAACAACAAGGGCGAAGGACAGTGAGAGCCTACCTGGTGTTAGGAAACTTAAAACACATGATATAGCTGCAAATCCATACAAGGCTCTGAAATTAAGCATTCAAAATGCTGTAAAAAAAATAATAATAAAAATTTTTACATGATCACTGCTCATCTGAACTATTCTGTATTCTCATTAAAGTAAGAAGAAAACAAACTGGTTGCTACCTCAGTGAGCTTGTTATCACTCAGATGCAGTTTCTCCAGACGGATCCACTTATACACCGGTTCTCTGAGGTCCAGCACAGAAATCTGGTTCTCGCTGAATATCAGCTCTCTTAAGTTAGCACTGGCCCAGGCAGCTGGACCTGGCAGAACCCTGATACTGTTACTCCTCATGTCCAACGACCGCAAACTGACCACAGGAGGCATCAGACAAAAATTAATATAGGTACAGTATATATATATATATATATATATATAAAATATATATATATAAAACATTATATAATATTTTATATAGACAGCATATTTAAAAACACTTACTTTGGAAGATTGATAATTGATTCGGGAACACTTTCAAAGTTGTTCTGGGATAGTTTCAATGTTGTTATTTTAGAAGGAAGTTGTAACAAACAACCTATAGAAAGATGTTTATTAATTATCACCAGAAAGCAGACTTAATTTTCACTGAAAGTTCAAAGTGCTTTAGAATGAAATATGCTTACTAAGATGGTTAACTGAGGCATTGAATGTTTCCAGCTTGGTGCATGCAGACAATAAGCCGTCAGAGATCATTGTTAATTTATTCTTTGAAACATCAAACACCTTCATTTGAGCAAGACAGAGAGGAAGGGAGAGTTCTGAGATTTGATTCCTGAGGACAACAACGAAAACAAAAGATGAGAAGAATAATGGGGATGGCTGGAATAAGAACAACTAATAACAGTCAAATCACTATAAATTCTGAGTTTAGGTAAAAGAAACACATTTTCCTTCATACCCCTCTAGTGAGAGTTCTTCTAGATTTTTCATGACTTGGCTGAGATTGTATGGAAAAACAATGATGTGGTTGAAAGAAAGATTCAGCTGGTGGAGCGTTGGACAGCACACATGTGGGTCCAAACAGAGCTCAGGACCGATACAGTTTCGGGACACATTCAGCATGCTTAAAGAGGGTAGGCTCAACAATTCAGCAGGAAATGATTGCAACTGGTTGCTTTGGAGATCCAGTCGAGTGAGGCTTCGCAAGCTCTAAAATATGTAAGAAATAACTGCATAGTATTGAAAATTCTTGTCACTCAGACACAATTAGAGAACATTGAAACCTGCTAAAATTCATAAAGCTAGAAACTTCTCCAGATTGGTTTGGAGACAATATAATGAAATACTCATCAGAATAAATTCAGACACTATGTAGTTTGTAAGTATATCAGGACAACATTGAAGAACTGCATGTTTCAATAAATAAAATAAAAACAAATCTAAATAAAAATGGAATAAAATCCCCAATTAAAAATAAAAACAAAGTTAATATATTGGGTAAATTAATGTGATAAGCATTGTTCACTCTTAAATATGCATAATGAGAATGTTAACATTGTTACTGAACTCTAATAAAAATTCTCCATTTATGAAGATATAATATTTTTGCCACATCGGCCACCCCTTGTTGTACCCCATGGGTACCTGACAGAGAGCACTGGGAAACTCTGCTAGACTGTTGCTGCTCAAATCCAGACGTAGGAGATGCTCAAGTTGTTGTTGGACAGTACCATCATCCATCAAGCATGAGAGAGAGTCTAGCTCATTGCCTGATAGATCTAGCAGTCTGATATGATCTCTGTCCACACTTGACAGTGATCCACCAGGGGAGGAACTCTCAGAAAACACCAGTCCTACAGATGTAAAAGAAAGGAACACCCACTGATATTACATTATCAATATCCATGACAAGCAATTTAATGGGATTAGTTAGCATTGTACCTCTTTGGGTCTTGCCCTTCCTGCTTGCCAGTCTCTTTTTAAAGGAATCATTGAGCCCAGGGTCACCCTAGTACAATTAATTGAAAGAAAAGCACAAGTATTAAAATAAAGTATTAAATATTTCACAGTTTTCGAATGACACAAGGCTTCAAACTCACTTCTGAAATGGCACGTCTGGACCGCTCCTGCTGCCTCACTTTAGAGCGCCCCCTCAATTCATCTGGTGAATCACAGTAGGTCCTCCCTGAAACAGGGCTATCACTTCCTAGCAAAGGGAAACAGTAAAGGCTAATGACATGGACAGTCAGCTATAAATTCATAAACTAGGTCACAGCTGAAAATACCATTAAACAAAATGCAGCTGAAGTGAAAATTGTGACTTTTACCATCACTCTCCATGTCTTCAAATGTAAAAAACACACTGCCATCCAGAGATGTGTGAAGAGAGTCATCACTCTCATCATCAGAGAAATATTCTGAAGTGTTCACAACACTTTGTGACTCCAAAACACCAAGACTCCTCTTCTTCTGCAGGAACTGTATCTGTCTTGCCAGCCACTGCCCTTTACCTAAGCATACAGGAACAAGTGAGAAACAACTAAACTCACACACACACACACACACAAAAACAGCAGAAATATCTGTAGACACATTTTGATCTTTGATTGATACTTGGACATGTAAATAGTGAGCAGGTATAGAGTGGGAGAGGAAGAGCAGCAGTAAAAATACTAATGAGAATAGAAAACAAAACAAAAAGTAATTCAAATTGTTCTGACTTATGGGAGCTGAAAATACAGAAACATCATGATTAATATATCAATAAATTCTAGACATATCAAGCATTTTTGCTCTTGCAAGAGAGCCATTATATGGTAACAGGTATTTAGAGCATTTCACCTAGACCACTGTACACTGCACTTGGTAGACATGTATAAATTCAGCTTGAAAAGCAGGTCTGCACCGGCGATTAACAGGCTATTTAAATTATGATGTAAACAGGATCTAAATTCTATCTAAAAATATTATCAGAGAAAATGTTTTATGTATTTGAAGTAGATTTTTGATTAAAGTATTCTGGATCAGTCATATGTCCAGGTATCATAAAGACCGTTGTATGTTTAAATGTCTTAATAAAGAATTAAATGTAGAAATAATAGCTCCAATAATTATAATGTCAATATTAATTTTATGTTAAATTAAAATTGTAACAACAACAACATTGTCAACAATGAAACTGAAGAGGAAATCATTTTAAGTGGTATTGTCTGATGCAGGAGCGAGCTAGTAAGAAGTGAGAGGTCTAGGGAGGAAAGAGAGCGAGAGAGCTAAGAGTGTAACAAAGACTATAACTGTATGAAACAGTCTTAGTTTGTGTTAATTCTAATATCTGTCATATCTACTGGTCTTATACAACATAAAAATGTATCACACATATGATCATACATCATTGAAATATCTGTAATAAAAAAAAATCACTATTTTTTTTATAACTATTATCAAGCCAATTTAGGAACAAATAGTTTTATCATTTTATATAAACAAAAATGTCTTTCACATTGTACATTGTAAGCCTGTATTCCTTTACGTGCATAGTATGTATCTTAAAATTTAAAATACAACCAATCCCTAGTCACATTAATTGCGTGTATATTTTAAACAGTAAATATACACATAATTACACAAAAGTACATGCATAATTACTAAATACATAATAAAATAAATAAATATGACACCACACTATACAAGATGTATTGGAACCTCATAATGTAAGCTTTACTCACTATTTCTCTTCTGAGCATTAGGGTGAACTCTGCGTTCGGAGAGCAGTGCATTGAGCCATGTGGCCTCGAGATGGCCGAGCCTGAAGCCTCCCAAGCAGAGGGCGCTGTTGGTGGGGTCCAGACCGAGACGAGCCAGAAGGAGGACAACCAGAGGGCCGTCTCTCCTCCTCACACACACACTCAGAGCCCCACGCAACTGCTGCTCATGTACACCACTGCTGACCAGCACCTCGACCAGAGCCAGCGGCCCTCCACGCTCACATACCTATACACACACACACACACACACACACACACACACATAGACAGTCACATATATAGATATACACTTTACATTCTCATGTAAAAGGGTGCAACACTGAGAATTAGTAACACACCAGATACACTCATAGTACCTTTTATACTTTTACTCCTGTTCTGATTATTACTTGGTATTAGAAATAGAAATAACATTTAACATTATTGAGCAACTAAAATCACAGTCTAATTTTATATTTATAAATATTTATAAAAGGGCAGTTTTTCTTTATAAAACATTTTATAATGACCTGAATGCAATTTCTGTAATAGAAATATGATTTTTAAAATTGTTTTAAAAATGTTAAAAAATGTTAAAAAATGTGTAAATGACTTAATATTCGTTCAACAAAGCACATATAGTTTTTGTTTACTAATATTTTACATCAAGTTACTTTGTAATTTATTTTTGGTATTGACTCATGTTTAGTAAATAAATATAATGGATAAATCTCAGGGGATATCCAACAGTCATCACCCTGAAGGTACATGACGCAGTGTAAGGTCACCTGATATATCAGAGACTCTGTCTTGGTTTTCTTATTTACGTCAGTTCCCAGCTGTATAAGACACTCAGCCATGATGACGTCGCCCTCCTCACATGCCCTCTCCAGCATGCGGTAGTGGATCTCGCTGTCCACCACCATTTTCAACAGACACAGGCAGCTTAGCTTCTGTAGATGACACACAAGCCACGAGAGAAAGAAAGAAATTGATACAGCAAGGTATAATATAGGAAACAGCATATATAATTTCACATTTAAAAAGACATTCCAGTGTTTTCAATGTGATTTCTATCTACTGCATTTGTAATTGTGTTTGTGTAATTACCACAAACAAGAATGAATTTTGACATGTAGTAATAAAAGGGCAGAAAGTGTGTTTACTAAAAACTTACTTATAATGGATGCCTAAGGGCAGTCAGGGCATATGTAAAAATCCAAGAATGCTTTTTTTCCCCTTCCATTTTGGTCACCTGCCCATTCCCACCCACCAGCTAGCCTTACCTCCCCTATCATACGACAGCTACCAACCCGTATGCTGCGTCGCAGTGCAGCGCAACATACTTGGAGGAAAGCACTACTGCCTTCTTCTGCAAACATGAGCATACAGAAGCCCAAGATTGTTTAGTGTTGCTCTGACTGACAGGGGAAAGAGACCCCTCCCACACAGAGAGCATGGGCGATTTTGCACCCTTGGCTCTCAGCCATGGGTGGCTGTGGCTCCTGATAACAGGGCGAATGCTTTTCTGTTGCGCCACTCAGAAGCCTTTTAAGAAATGCTCTTATGAATTCTTTAGTCAAGATATGTGTGAAATAAATCCTAAATCAGTATAGTTCATACATTTAAGGATGGGACTACTTTCCTAGAAAGTAGAATTTGTGGTTATGTAACATGTAGCAACATTGTTATGTGTGTGTCTGATTGTACATGGATACCACAGAACCTCAGGAAATGTGAATGTAACCAGAATCAATTTTCACTATTTGGCTCCAGTGTTGGACAGTTAACAGAGACAAAACTACATAGCAATAGCTTTAATGACTTTCTCTCGTTGCCTTTTCTCCCAACACTGTCATGGTTTTCTGTTCTTTTCTAAGTAAAGGGAAATATTAAAATTCTTGTCTTGATAATTGGACATACATTACTGATGCAGTAGATATACATAAGCTTGACAAACACTGACTCACTAGATCATATCTATGATCAGGAGAGCTTTCCCTCAGCTGTTGGAAGATCTCTTTCTCAAAGCCTTCTTTCTCCAGCTCAGCCGCTGCTCCTGAGCAGGCGTCCAACAGTTTCCATATCACCTGAAAACCCTGCAGACCAAACAAAAAAAAAATAAAAAATCAGGCCTTTGATGAAGTCAGCAGTAAATGTGGAAATTCTCATTTCGGTTCCAGTGTCTCACTTTTAGCCGCATCTCTGCACTGCCCTTGTGCTGCCTCACAGAGGCGACGAGAACAGACACTAACACGGGCACCATCATGTGTGACAGCTTCTTTTTTGAGATGAGCTGAAACAGGAGGCTCAGACCCCAGTAGTGAATCTCTACACACAAATAAAGAGAAGGTTTGAACTTCATCTAACAGATTAATAGAAACGACAAGGTAAATGCAGCGCTGCAATGTAAATACAGAGACAAGGTCATAACTGTTTATTGGTATTACAGATCCTGATATTCAAGCTAATATAGTCAAACCTAGTCAAACTGAACTGACGAGGAAGTTACACGGGAAATCACACACACTTACTGCTTTTCTGAGGAAACATCTGTAGTGTGTGCAGCACAGTGTCTATCGCCCCCTGCTGGCACATTACATCAGCAGCTCCAGAACAATCAGCCAGCACAGTTAGAACAGCAAGCCCACACTCCTGAAGGTCCTCACTGCTGATGAACTGCACACACACACACACACACACACACTTTAGCTCCTGTTTGCTTAGGAGCTAAAAACTAGAGCCAGAGTGTGTGCAGTAGAGATGGGCAAAGGAACAAGATACGTCCAACTTTTGCAAATATCTTGTTACAAATATCAGCCAATAAATTCTACAAAACATATTTATCAAAAAGGAGATATATTAATGTGAAAAAAAAAAAAACTTGATCTACTAGAACACAATTGCTACTCCATTTCTTAATATGGATGTGGGCAGGGCCAACAACTGCACACAGCAACCAGCCACTAAAGGTAATCAGAAACTTTTCAACCACTGTTGTCCACCATATGTAGAGTCTACGGTGTAGAAGCTATCTATGTTCTTTTCCACAATAGAAAAGAGGATTGTAAGTATTTGGCTGACCCTTACCCTGTTTAAGGCTTGAAGGTAGACAGTATGAGCTTCCTCTACCACACACTGATTTTTTAGCACTCTCAGAGCCACATCTGACGTGTCTGGATCTGCTACGGATACACCATGCTCCCTCAAACTGCGGTCTGCTTACATACACACACATGGACATAGATGTACACACAGAAAAACACTCTCTAACTCTGTTATGTTCTGTTCTATACTTGCTACTTGTTCACATGCTAAAATGGATTATTTTTTTATACCCAATATATTGTGCTGATAAAAGTTGAAGGGGAATATTTACAATGACAGCTTTAAAGGTGTAATAATTTATTTTTTTATTTCTCACTTGTAAAGATAACCTGGAAGATATGTAGAACATAATAGAACCATTTTCTTAACCACTAACATAAATCATTGTGAGCTGAATTTTATACTGTTTATAGAGCTAGTGTTGGTTATCAAGCAGCTGTAACTGGCCTATTCCCCGAATTGTGAGAATAGCTGAAAAGATCATTAACACTAAACACTAAACACTACTCTCTAAACACTACTGACGCCTCTTACAACAGCCGCTGCATCTGCAAAGCCACCAGACAATTCAGCCTCCTGTTGTCTGAGAGAAGGTACCACAGCATCTGTGCCACTACCACCAGCCTCCTCAAACGTTTCTTCCCTGAGGCAGTCAGAACACACAACACCCTGCTGCCTCCCAGTGCTCACCTGGAATATTCAAACCCTTAACCCAGTATGACTCTTCCACACCACTTTGCACCTGCACTTTACAATCCTGCACTGGACACTTCATTATTTATGAGACTTTTTTTGCTGTTAACGTAATATTGCTGCTACATTTATTGTTGCTACAGTACACAATAGTTACTGACCATTGTTACACTAGTTTTTCCACACAACACTGTTCTGTTGTCCCGTACAGTCAACATGCACTATCCTTTATATTTACTGTCCTGTGTATTTATTGTCCAGTGTGTTTATTGTCCTGCACTTGTCTCACACTGGTTTCCATTTGCAGTTTATGTAGTTCTGTGTACTGTGCCACTGTATTATTATGTGTTGCACGATGGTCCTGGAGAAACGACATTTCTAACGTACACAAGCTATATAGAGGAATGACAATAAAACCCACTGGAACTTGAACATAGCATTTGACTAGCAAGGCTCACAATGCTGATACTATAACTAAAAGCTTACTATAAATAAAAACAGGACAGTGAAGGCACTTTTGACTAAGCGCATTAATCGGTATGCATCAAATTTTATGTGTTATAGGGATATAACTTGATTTATAGGGTTGTAACTTGATCATTTAGCTAGCAATGCTGACAGTGCTGACAATGCTAACACCGGAGCTTAAAGGCACAAAACTTTATTACACAGAAAAACAGGACAGCAAAGGCACTCACCCAAATTCTCATCAGTGAATCTCATCATAATTTCAGGCAGTTGAATGGCTGCTAATGCTTGCTAATACTAATTCTAGCCGAACACTACAAGCCAAGAACTTAACCACTGAGACCCAGTCTTGGCTAATTTTGATTAATCTTGACTAATACCTTTTTAATGCTTAATGCTTTAAAGCTTTAATTTCACCCTGTTACTCCGAGATAATCTATACATGCAGTATACATGTATAAAAGAAACTGAGCCACTGTATAAAGTTTAATGATGGAAAAATAACTAGTATACCAGGTAGAATATGGCAGAATTGACCTAAACACAATGCAAGGGCAAAAAGTGCTTATGTACACTATGTAGTAAGCTAGAAGCTCTGTGCTGAGGCAATGGCAACTATCAGGGCTCTTACCCGGGTCGAGGAGCACCAGACTGGCTCTCAGACCTTCCAACTGTACCTCAGGCTGGAAGTTATGATCCTTCATGGCGATCAAAATCTGACCTAGAGCCATGGTCCCTTCGTCCAGACTCACACTCCTGCTGGCAGACGGAGACAGTGGTGAGGAATGAGAACACAGGACATTCGCTAAGAGAAACGTGCATGTACAGTACCTTCCAGAAGTATTGTTATGCTTCATAAAATGAGCAAACATGATTGCCATAAATACGATTGTCTTATAAGAAAGAGGATCTCACAAAATGTTCACCAAGATCCATTAGAACTACTGTCGGCATTGTGTTGTGGTCATATGAGACAAAAATCGACCTTTTTGGTCATGCATAGAATCAGCATGTTTTGAGATTACCATCTCAGACTCCAGATTTGTGCCCTAGTTAAACCCTGTGGTCTGAAATAAAGAGAGAACTACACATGAACAAACCAAAGAATATAAAGGAGATTAGAATGTTCTGCATGGAGAAATAGACCTCTCCTCCATTAGACACTACAGGAAGTGACTCAGTGCTGGTTTTCTCTCCAGGGCAGGTATTACACTATATTAATTGTGTGGGTGCTGGTATTTGTTTAACTAGCATACATACAGCATACACAACACTCTTCACAAGTTACAAGTTTAAATAAAGCATATAATGGCCCTGAAAATTAGAGCACAAAATATCACTTAATGTATGGGTTATTCTTTTTATATATTTATTTGTGTTTTCATTTTCATCAAAGAGCACCAAAAATTCTGGAGAGCACTGCACATAACAAAGTAATGAGTCTGCTCCTACCCTCCCTGGAAAAGTGTGTATAGAAGCCTGCAGGCACTCTCACACACTTCACTTGAGTTGGCATGTCTCTTCATCAGATCCACAACGTTGTAATGAATGCCACTGGCCAGGAGCCTAGACCTCATCTTACCTGAGAGCGCACGCACACACACACACACACACACACACACACACTAAATTCATTGCAGTGATGCATTTTAGTGATTGCAAAAATGCTTTCATATCCTCTATTACTGTTAACCCACAACACCTAACAACTCACACACAACACAAAAGATTGTTAAAACATAAAAATGAAACATTAGTTGAATTTCAGGAACAAATATGACCAAACGTAAGGTTTAAATGCACTGACAATGCTAACTTACTGTGTCGACGTATGAGTGTGCCCAACGTAGATGCAGCAGCCTGAAACACACCAAAACTTGAGGAGTGCACAAGCATCATGGTCATGACCTGTATATACACAGGAGGCCTACCAACAGAGAAGGAGAAAGAGAGACAGTTAGACAGAGATTTGTTTAGGCATTCGTTTTCATTGACCACATTATCCTGGTTAGTATTGCAGTGGATCCTGAGCCTGTTCTGAGAATACCGGGTATTCTTTTATATTTTCTGCATATATTCTGAGAATAACTACAGGGCCTCACAGACACTCACATACTCATTCACACCTAGGGGCAATGTAGCATAGCCAGTCAACCTACTGGCATGTTTTTAAGAGAACTTGGAGGAAGCGCACACAGAGATTTGGAGAATACGTAACTTCACACAGAGAGTAACCAAAGTTCAGAACTTCAGAAATTTTACTGGCTTCCTCTTGATGCTGTTTAGCCTTTTGGTCTACTTTGACAAAGACACTAGTTTGCTGTAGTCCTTATAACATGAGGTTTAGGGGAACTAATCTGATGTTTTTTCTGTGTGTTTACTTAAAAATATTACATTTTTGGATAATATCAAATGGATAAGAAATGCAGCATTTGAGTAATTTGTTGTCATTTCCTCACTAACCTTTCTTTGGGTTCCTCATATATATTGCGTGCACTGCCATAGAGCAGCAAGCTGTTTAATGCCCAGCAAGCAGCCTCCTGATGATACAGAGAATAAGAGAAAGACCAAGATATTAATATGCGTCACGTACAATAAACACCAAAACGAGTTTGCACAACATGTCAACAGTGATAAAGAAAGGCCACATTGCTGACCTGCACTTCAGCATTGTCACTATGTCTCTCCAAAGCTGCGCAGCACGCCTCCCTCCAAACCAGACTTTCCTCATCATTACTGTCCTCACCATCTCCTTTACCTCTTTCGTCCTCAACCTCACTGCATGTCTCCTTGAGGGCTTCATTCTCCAGGATTGTCTTTGCTGTCAGATCATAAGTCGGGTGTTCTTTAGTGCAGCTTGGACTAAGAACTGGACAACAGTTTATTGCTTATAACACAGCATGGTTTAATTCTTGAAGATATGTATTCATTTTTGTTTATAACAGCAGCTCTAGCAGTAGTGACAGCTGTGGCATAAATCACAGATGTGTATTAATGCACTAATTCTAACACATTATTGTTCTTATGGTCATAGGGTGTTGTTGTTAAACAAAGAAAAATGTTTCTGTAAGGAGACGTATATGGAACGTTTATGGGTGTCAGCACTTTGTAAAAGTCAGTAAGTTTCCCAACACAGAAGAGTCTTCAGGACAGAGAAGCTTGAGTTCTTTGGTTTCTCTGTAATATGACAAGCTGTGTTTTTTTTTTTGGTCTCATTACTGTAACTTCAAGAGAGAGGAAAAAAAGTGCCCAGTGAGGAAATGACTGTATACAGCTGCTATAACAGGAACTAACTTTTCTAACAGACATTCTATAATAAGTGTGATGTGGTGTTCATTAATAAATTAAAAACTGTAATTTTTGGCAAAGTGGTAAAAGCAGAATTTTACACTTTTGTGTGGGTTGTGCTGTTATACAAAAATAATCCACTTTGCACTGAGCCATATCACAGCGCCATAGCATGGATTATTTTCATATAACAGCATGGTAAATCATTTGTTATTCCTTACTTAACAGTTTATAGAAATATAATAATGTGTGAACCGTATATTAGCAACTTACAACCATTAATCATTACACTGAAAATGTGTACAGAATGTGTACACAATCAGTGAAATGTTAACAAATACTACTAATAATAAATAACTATTCCTTAGTAATATTATTGTAGTCATAAATAGTCGTTAGACCCTTCTCGGCAGTGGAAGACTCACTGAGTGCAGCCAGACAGGACAGTGCAGCCACCTGGATCTTGCCATTGTCAGGGTAGGAGAGACATGCTTTCACTGCCACTCTGTGCACACCATTCAGCACCAAGATATTGAAGTAACTTTCTGAAACGTAGAAACTTACAAAGTAAATTCTTCACAAGAGAAATGAATTTACCCTAGATTAAAAAAAAAAAAAAGATTCACAGTAGAATTCCTGTGCTTGACTTTTGCCCACCTGAAGTAAATTTCCGCAGAAGGCAGCACCCCACCTCCTGTACAGCCTCTGACTGTGAGAACGCCTCCACTGCCTGACACACTAAGCTGTAGCATTTTTCAGTCTTGGACATCAGAATCTCTACATTGCTTGCTAGAATCCAGATAAACAGACAAACATTTTGCCTCATTATGCAATGTTGTTATGTACGAAGCAAAGCACTTTATGTAATTAGATAAAGATGTTTAAATTGGTTCCAGTTATCCTGAATGGATGTTACAGATGTTAGTAATAGATTTTATTACTTTGGGGGAGATCCCAAGCCTAAATCCACTAATGCAATTACTGCATCATAGCAATGTATTTTGCGTAAATCCCTCCATGACTTGACGCTCATAGCTTGACAGGAAATGGAATATAGAAAATGGATAAACAGAAAACATTACCACAAAGCAGTCAGAAAAAGAGGATACACCATGTCTCACCAGGCTCAGCCAATGGCATGAGAACCTGCAGTGCAGACAACACCGCATTCTCACTGTCCTTGAACCTCCTGAGCACATTCAGAACCACAGCATGATCCTTCTTCTCAATAAACTCCACCTGATGCTCCTCTGGAACTGGGGAGTAAACACAAACACACACACAAAACAATAAATAGCAATGCAGTATAGCAATCAAAAGCAGCAATAATCACGGGTGTCATGGAACAGGTTACAAGTCATGCTGTACCACTCAGGACTCAGTAGTGAAATTAATTAACCAGCACTAAGTGTGAATAGCACCTCTCTCCAGCAGCAGGCAGAGAGCAGAGCAGCCCTGGAGCTGCAGCTCCTCGCTGTGAGGAAAAGCTTTCATGGTCTCCACCACCAGCTCAAACACATCCATCTCCTCCTCTAGTACCAGCAACGTCAGCTCATCTGCCACACACACATACACACATAAAACACATACACAGCTGTAAGTTCTACAGTATGTGCTGGTTGTTGATATAGATTATATGATTGCAGAATGACTACATAACCTTATAAAACTCAATAGAGTGGGCATGTACTATAAATAATATTACTGGATAAATAACAAGTGTTTCAGTCAAACAGTGTGATTTGTTGTAAATAAAAATAAAAAAACTAAATACAGCAACATTACAACACTTAGCAAAAAGGGATGCTTCTCTCTAATATTGGCTGTTTTTACATCCGAAACCGATTTATCTGAAGATCAAATGCCATATAGTGCATTACAGAAACATACACTGGAAATGAAAAACAAAGTGGATCACAAAACGAGTACCCACATACAGCAAGAATTTCCAAAAAGCAAAAAAATGTAAACAAAAACCAGACTTACATTCCTCACTGTCATAACTACATACCGTCCCCACTACTATAAGTGTAGTTATTGAAAAATTCACAGTAGTTACTGAATAATAAGCTTTAAGATGAATAATAAGAAAGCTATAATGTCAATGAAGTATGCCATGTAAACAAAAGATAATTATATCATTCATTAGCAACATAATACTTCATTAAGAAAATGTTATGACATTTTGGCTCCTCACTGTAAATCTAATCACATAATCTATGGTAATAATAAAAAGACTGTAAATGAGTGCAACAGGTTAAATGCAGGTTTCATAAAGAAATACTGATGGACATTAATGCTGCTGTAGCCTGTGACTTTACTGTACATGGCAAGCAGCTGGACTTTAAAGTAGGCTAGAGGTAGAGTAAAGTTGCAGCAGTGCCTGTCTACTGCTGGATAGACATCATTACCATATCACTGTCCATGATCAATAGTGCTAGTTTAGGAGCTATTTGAAATCTATTAAATTGTCAGACTCGCAGTATAAACACAATTTAGATGGCTTAGGAAAGACACAGAGGATCAGACTCTAGTCAGTCAAGTTTGACTAGATTATTCATGACTATTCTGAGCCTTAGCGTGACGACTATGCTATGGTTGAATGACATGAATATGTGATAATAGGGGCTTGAGAGAGTCAGCGTACCCGACTTCAGCAGCAAGGCTAGAGCTCGCAGCCCTACCATTACCACCTTCAGGTCTTTTTGATACAAAGTCAGCATGTTTAGAATCTGCCTGTAAGACACACACAAGCAAGAACAGATAAATAAGACTTCAAGTACACAGTAAATTCAATTAAATCAATCCTTGACTCTCGTCTTTTATGTATGTTTAAACACCTCTCCACTCGTGGACAAATACGACAACAAAAGGACCGAAGAGGTAAGATAAGGCTGCTTTCACTTTCTTTATTTCTCTTGGAGTTTAATGTTACTGCTACACTCTATATTGTTCCCAGCTACTCATTCATCGTATGAACAGAAATCTCTGGACACTTACTGGTGCACCCCTAGAACCTCCCAGTCCTTTCCAGCTCGCAGAGGTTGGACCAGCTTGTCCAGGGTGGCGGGACAGATCTCCATCAACCGGCACAGCAAGGACCATCCCACCTAAGTCAAAGTGACAGTGGTTCATCCAATAAATAGGGCTGGAAACTGAACAAAAAAACTCATTTTTAAAGAAATCAGAGGCATTTACCTGCTGAAGTTTGCTGTTGCTGCACGATGAGAGCAGCAGCATCAGTGGCTCATGGACATCTTTGTCTTTAAACAGCTCTTCTGCTGAAACAGCAGAGGGGTTTTTAGCTCGTAAAATATCTCTCAAACAAAAGAAGCTCAGGCAAATATAGATCAGTCTGTCTGAACAAGTGTAATGGCTGCAGCAGAGGTTAATACATCAGCCATATGACACACAAGCCTATAAATCCCAGCAGGTTTGTTTGCACTGGTGTGCGCTTACCACACTCTTCTGTGTGTGCCAGAAACAGGAGATCCTGGATGATCTGGACCATGGTGCCTAACTGCTTTCCTTCCTCTAAATTGTTCTTCAGCCGCACAAGCAGCTTTTTCAGGCTTTTTTCCAAATCCTCCTTGTTCACCATGGTGCTCTCTAACGTGCTGTCGCACTGCTGACATTAAACACGTGCATTATTCCATTTTTTCTCTGACACTGTAAAGAGTGCGCTGAGGTGATGGTGTACTGAAGCATAGCCTTATGTAGAAGGACAGAAGATCCCAAAGCCACCAGGAGTTTGTAGACCGATCTAAATGCTCTCAGATCCCTATTTCCGAAAGCTTGGCGATTATTTTGGGAGGCTCTCAGAGAGCCCACAGACAGGCGTGACTTCTTGCGGCAGTGGGAGTCACATGACCGCTGCTGTAACTTTAAAACAGGAAGTTTCACGCGCCGCGCCGGGGATCACTGAGCAGACTAAAAGTAAGACAGCGACGGTTTCATTTACAGGTAAGCTTGCCTTCATAATATGACAGTAATTGTCGTGTTGACAGTATAACACTATAATACTGAAATAAGACATTTGAGTGGAAATATCGCGTATTTATGCGTCGTTGATTGATTGTTTCTGTCAGTCGTTAGGGGTCACTACACAATCACAGCTCCACAAAGCAGCTGAAACATCTGCTGTAGGCATTTCATGTTTACTAAGTGCTCTACAGCAAAACAGTATTTTATAATCAGTTTAATATTATGAAATTATGCGTGTTTTTTTCCATTCAGATTAGGCAGTGTCTGAACCAGGAATTAATATTATTGTTGTATAATAGTTTTTTTTTGTTGTTGTTGTTGCTTTTGTTTCACATTTTAGCAATTTTTTAAAGCAAAATCTTTTTTTTTTGGGCTTTATCACACCGCATGTGGGAGGGGCTGTGTTTGTTTCCACGTCAAAGACACGCCCCCTCGATGGCTTCAGTGACACGTGACTCCGCCCTCTTCTCATTGAGACAATTTAAACATGGCGCCCTCCTGCCTACTCCATGCAAACTGCAAATGATGCTGTTTCTCGTAGGTTATAATGTTTGGTTTATAAAGTGTCTAACCTACTCCGGTACATTGTGAGATTAGATAAGAGCGCTGGATATTCTCTGTTATCCCTACAGGCATGATTATGCAATGATAAAACCTCTACTAGTGCAGGATTCGGACATCAGTGGATAAAAGGCGTGAAACATGGCGTATAGTCTGCCGCATACTTGCATGTTTGAGTGCAGATGTCACTTGTGCGTTGTTTTTATAGTTTATCACTTCTCCGATGCTCCTCCTGCTGTTATATGAGTGCCGTTGTAAAGGTACGTGTTGAAAGCAATCCGGGCCATGTGAGGTAAATCAGCGATGTGGAGAAATGCGTGTGATTGTAATGACATTTGTCTCGTGCTTGTGTGTGATTTAGGATGGTTATGAGCTGCACATCATGGACCAGGTGACGGGCAGCGGGAGGAGAGTGGAGGACGAGCGCAGGCTGATCAGAGCGCGCGCTACTTCCGCTCAGCCTGTGGGAAGCTCCCCCAGCCAGGATGGCTCCTCGAGGTTTATCTACGTCCTCTCCTTCTTCTCCGCTCTGGGCGGCTTCCTCTTCGGCTATGACACCGGAGTGGTGTCCGGGGCTATGCTTCTGCTCAAGAAAGAGATGAACCTGAGCGCGTTTTGGCAGGAGTTGCTGGTCTCCAGCACCGTAGGCGCGGCGGCGCTCTCAGCTCTAGCGGGCGGATACCTGAACGGGCTGTACGGCCGCCGGAAGTGCATCATGCTGGCCAGCTTCATTTTTACAGTGGGGGGGATCATTCTGAGCGTGGCACCTGATAAAACGGTTCTTCTTATCGGCAGGCTTATTGTTGGTCTTGGAATTGGTAAGTCACAAAGTTGACATTGTATTTGACATTTGGGGAAAAAGCATTATGAAGCAAAATGACACAGAACATCTGAATGTTTGTTGGTTTACCCCCACAGGTGTAGCATCTATGACAGTGCCCGTCTACATAGCTGAAGTGTCTCCTCCTCAGCTCCGGGGTCAGCTGGTCACCATAAACACACTGTTTATCACAGGCGGTCAGTTCATAGCCAGCGTAGTGGACGGTGCCTTCAGCTACATGGCGCACAATGGCTGGAGGTATGAAGTGCCAGAGAAAACAGAAGTGGATAAAGGAATACAGTGGTGCTCGAAAGTTTGTGAACCCTTTAAAATGTTCTATATATCTGCATAAATATGATCTAAAACAGCATCAGATTTTCACACAAGTCCTAAACAAATGAGACAAAAATATTATACTTGCAGAGGTTCACATACCTTTGCCATTCACAGATTTGTAATACTGGATCATTTTTAATATTTTTGTTTCATTTGTGTAACTGAGTTCTCTTTATCTGCTTATAGGGCTTGTGTGAAAATCTGATGTTTTAGGTCATATTCTATATTTTTATGCAGAAATATAGAAAATTCTAAAGGGTTCACAAACTTTCAAGCACCATTGTAATTTAGAGCAGTGGGACCCATTCCAGGTTCTGGACCCCCTGCCTTGAAAAATTTAATGTTTTCTGTCCTTCATGTGGACTCAGAAAGGGACTGTTAATGATCTAATCAGTTAGATCATGTATACTAGAGCAGGAAAAACCAACTGGACAGAACATGGTACTCCTGGACATATAATGCAAGTAAGAGATTTTGAGAGGAAGGAGGTAAAGTAGAAATACTGTAGGTTGGCTAGGACAAACAAAAACAATTAAGCAGAGGGCTGAGAGGAAAAGAGCAACTTGAGAATGATAGGTTAAGAAATGAGTATCCTCTAGAGATGCTAATACTGAATTGATTAAATAATCGTGCTGAGCTTACCTGAAGTTTCGAAACCTGACTTTCATATGGGACCTGATGTCTTACAGACTAATGGGAATGTTTAAATTTGCAGTGTGAACTGACAGCTTGGTCGAAAGCACAATGCATTACATCCCACTATTGGATAGTAGATATATTGTTTGTCCATAGAGCCACAGTTAGATGCGCGTTGAGGCTATTAATAAATGACAATAGTGCTTTGTCAGCTATACACATGAATAAGACACATCTAATTGGAGTTATTGTATCCAAAAGCAGCAAAGTTGCTACACTGAATTCAATCTAATTTGTGATAACACAGTAAGTATGTGCTTCAGATTAGAACAAGACATCTGCTTTGAGAACAAGGGGTCAAGTCTTGCTCTCATTTTTCCCATCAGTAATAGGTCACAAATGAGGTATTTGTAGAGAAATGTGACCCACATATTAAATACAGCAACTGTGTGTGTGTGTGTGTGTGTGTGTGTGTGTGTGTAAATGCTCTATAGGTATATGCTGGGTCTGTCAGTAGTCCCTGCTGTGCTGCAGTTTTTGGGATTCTTCTTCTTCTTGCCTGAGAGTCCTCGCTGGCTCCTGCAGAAAGGCAATACTCAGCAGGCCCGTGAGGTGCTCACACAGATCCGGGCCACAGAGAGCGTGAACGAAGAGTATGACAGTATCAAGAGCATTGTTGAAGAGGAGGAAAAGGAGGCAGGAGGTAAGCAGTGCATCAGGATTCAGGTTTCAACCAGAACCTGCAGAGTAGAGAGAAATTCTCAGATATGTGACAATATGGGCAAGGTTGTGCAATAATAATGAGCAATAGTTATAACACCTCTGGATCATTCCCACAACGTTATAATATACTGCATTTTCTTGAACGTTTGTCAGGGGGACCAGTTCTGTGCCGTATCCTGGCCTGTGCTCCTGCCCGGAGAGCCCTCATTGTGGGATGTGGCCTTCAGATGTTCCAGCAGCTCTCTGGAATTAACACTGTAATGTAAGACATTCACTGACTGTACACTGCTGATAGTGTGGCCAGTCTTAGCTGGAAAACCAGATTGCTGCAGATTACAATATTAGCTGCTAATGTAGACTACTTCAAACAACAGAGTCTAGACACTTTGTCTAGGCCTGACCTTTCTGGTCCTTTAAGAATGGAGCTGGGTTGTAACCTTTTGCACAGCAGCAGTGTAGAGTACAAACACATTACATCCTTAAAGAAATGCTTTGTTTTTGTATAGGATTAGCGTTATTTTAACCAACAGCCATATTCTTCATTTCTCTAATTAGGTTTTCTAGGAAGTCCTCATTTGTTGTAGCTAAAGAAGACGGCATACAAGGCTTTTATTGTGACATACAAGTACAGTACATTATAATGAGGAAAAATATTCACATATGCCAGCTTGTTGGGAAGTTGGGCTCTTGTTAGGAACGCAGAGTCAGCCCTGTCCCTTGGAAAGGTGGGCCTTACTCAAGCACCCAACAGTGGCAGCTTGGGATTTGAACTCATGACCTCCTAGTCAGCAAGCTAGAACCTTAACTACACATTCACCACTGCCCAGATAAGCATAGTCCTAAAACCCCTGAAAGTAGCTGGAGCCTGAGCAAATTGTTACAAAAGGTCTGAAAATTACTCCAAAGGGTGCCAAAGTGGTATCACCTGTTCAGAAAACATGTTCAGATGTTCAGATCATCACATCTGTCATCAAAATGTATTGTAAGTGGTAAATTTACTTTTCAGGTCTGACAGTGAGTGGAAAAAGTCATCTTTATTATGTAGAGTGAAGCATTCCTTGAACCAGGAAAGCACATAAATAAGTGTTATAGCTGCAGTCACAAGGCAGCAGAGATCAAAGTTCATTGGTCTTGGCATATTATGCTACATTGTTATTTAGTGAACTTGTCTGTGGTTCCACATGAAAACCCATATTTACATATTTCATAGTGTCCTGGATAAATGCTATGGACAGCTCTGTATGCATTTTTGTTAATCAAAACCTCCAAAACTAAAAGAAAGTGAAGCAAAAATTGATTAGCATGATTGCTCAGTTGCATAAATGGTCACAGCTGGTCAGACCACTTCTCATTTGAAAATTTTCATTTTGTCAGGAAGACTTGTATTATTAATAGACACTAAATGATTACCACTAAATGGTAAAAATGCTTGTTTGAAATAATTTGGAAAGCTTACATAATCTCAGTATTTTTTAGACTTCAGATTTATGTTGATTACAATGACATATTCTGGGGCCTTCCCGAAACACTTTAACTGCACATGGGTCGACTCCATTCAAATAATTATGTGACTTCTGCTGGCAGCTGGTTGTATCACAACTAATTTAAGGGTTTCGCAGCACTGGAGGTGAATACTTATGCAATCGCAAGTTTCAAGTTTTCTAATTATAAATAACTAGGCATATTAAACATAGTATATTGATTTCTCCCTAAATTCTATATTCTGGCCATAATTTGAATCAAGAATGTACCACTGCGATATGTGAAATATGAAGGCAGTGTATTTTATCTGTATTAGGCAAAATGCTCCATTTTTTTGTAACTTAATTACAAAGCTTTTTGGGCTTATTTCCTGTTTGCCCACAATCATAGAGGCTGGCATTTCCCATTCCTATATTACCCACACACATCTCTCATTGTAAATCACAGAATACCATTTGAAGGAGCAGCTTTGAGACTGTTTTGGGCTGGGGTAGTGGAGGCAGTTGTAGTTAAAAAGTCCTTGCACTGGCCCTAGCTGTGACATAATTATTGTGGAAAGTTAAGAGAGTTTGCATGGCCTAATCATGAAAAATTAGAGAGCCTCTTCCTGTTTTCTTAGGTACTATAGTGCCACAATTTTGCAGATGGCAGGAGTGCGGGATGATAAGACAGCCATCTGGCTTTCTGCTGCTACAGCTTTCACCAATTTCCTGTTTACGCTGGTGGGCGTTTGGCTGGTGGAGCGGGTGGGCCGCAGAAAGCTGACTCTGGGCAGCATTGTTGGTGAGGACATAGCCTCATTGAAAAATTCACATTCACTATATGTCTACAAAAGTCATCTAGGTCATTCCAATGAGCAATGAATCATTGGGTTGTAACACAAACATATGTGTCTTAGACAGTCACATAAGGTGTTTACTGATTCCATATTCTCTAGTAATGTGTAGGGCTGCAAAAAGTGTTTATTTTAATAGTCAATTATTCATGTTAATTAATCCACAAATAATTCATTAATCAGCTCTCTCAGTTGAATGGCTGCAACAAATATCATTTGGCCTTTTGCTTATTAATTTTTCAATAATTTAATGCAAGACAAAACTGTGAGAAACAAAACACTTAATGTGTTGTTATTTTTATTGACTTTTTGTGTAGGACTAATCTAATCATCTAAACATGTGGCCATATAGTGTATCAAGCTGCTTGAATGAGGTGTAATATGAGGATATAAAGTCAGCTGTTTGGTTTATTTCACTTGCCAAGCACAATCTTTTGGCTGCTTTTGTTTTTAATCCTCATACTGCTATGATAGGTGTCTGAATTTTTTGCAGATTGCGTTGTACTGTACTTTTACTTTCTGGAGTTAAGCTGTTTTTGTTTTGCCTTTTTTAAAAAAAATAATAAATTCCTCTCTCATTGCCACCCCCATTATTGGTCATCATCAGCCATCATTATCTTCGGCAAAAGAGAGAGAGAGCTCCCACCTTCTTGAAACATGAACCTCAACATGAAGCATCCTTTTTTTACTCATTCGGTCTGGCGGCTTTCTTTGGCTTCTTTTTATTTAAGCAAGAAACCTATATGTTACAAGTGAAATCCATCAATCTTTTTCTGTGCTCCTTAATTTTGCCTCAAAAGTGCTGGGCCTAAAAACAGTTTTACCCCACAGTGGCTTCACAACGGTATTACATTCTGCTCAAGAATAGAGGCCTGCGTCCTCTTACATTTCTGTTACTGGTTAAGTGATTTAACTAGTCAAATTTTAAAAGTCCATGTCCATAATTTTTCTTAATCAACATTATTGATTATTCAGACTAGTCATTGCACACTTAGTAATGTGTACAACATTGAATTTCTCAGGTACTGGTGTCAGTCTCTCTGTCTTGGCTGTGGGATTCCTAATTTCTGCTCAGACCTCTCCTCCAGTGACCTTTCACCCTAGTGACCCCACTTCTCCTAACTCAACCTGCACACGCTATGGGTGAGTAAGTGGTCCATATTTAATGCGTACTAGTGCAGTCTGAATATACTGTACGTGTTAACAGTGTCTGTTGTTTTTTCTAATTAAGTTGACCACAGTAATATGAACAGGTGCACTCTCTCACACACTTTTCCAGATTTTGCGAACAGTGTATGCTGGATCCAAACTGTGGATTTTGTTACTATGAGAATGGCTCAACCATATTAGGCTCTTCCTGTGAGCCGGTTGATCCGGCCAACACAGAGCAAGCAGCGAGTGGCAGGTTTGTTTTTGTATTCCCCAAAGTCTCATACGAACAATCTTTATTTTCCCTCTTAATTTAATTTGTCTGGTACATCTGATATATTTATGCTTCATCCAGGTGCTCCAATGGTACCCAAGAAGACCCTAGTGCATTGTGGGCCTATAACTACTGCCCAACCTCCTATTCCTGGGTAGTATTGCTGGGTCTCATCCTTTATCTGGCCTTCTTTGCTCCAGGTTAGAACAGCCCTACTCCACTTGTAATGACCCATTATAATATTTATTTACTAGATTCAATTAGTGGAACTACACATACAGTAGATTAGATTAAGAATGTAATGATTTAGAAACACCAAACCCCCCAAAAATGGCAATGTATTTATTAAATAAATGTAAAGAATTACTTACTAATACTGAATGCTAATACATGCAAATACTCTTCTCTTCACACTCTTCGTGTGTGCGCATGTGTGCGTGCCTGCCTGAAGGGATGGGGCCCATGCCATGGACAGTGAATTCTGAGATTTATCCGCTGTGGGCTCGGAGCACAGGCAATGCTTGCTCTGCTGGCGTGAACTGGATCTTCAATGTCCTTGTGTCTCTGACATTCCTCCATGTGGCTGAGTACCTCACATACTATGGTAGGAATCTTCACTAATGGCCATACCTGCTGTTGACTTGACTTATAAACATTATAACATATGACAAATGTATAACATCAACAAACCTATGATTGTGGAAATAATTGTGTGCCATCCATTCAAATATCTATTATTGCATCGAATCTCATAAACCACCTTTTAGTAAATCGAGTAATTGTAGATATAATGTTCTTGCAGAAGGCTACTCGTTTTAGTTTTTGACTATTAATTTCTGATCGCTTGTAATGTGGTTGTCATGTATTTAGAATACCATACTTTTTAAAAAAATATATTTGCTCCCCTTTTTTAGGTGCGTTTTTCCTCTACACTGGCCTGGCTGTGCTTGGCTTCCTCTTCTTGCTGGGCTGTCTGCCAGAGACCAAGGGTCTTATGTTGGAGGACATAGAGACTCTGTTCAGCAGAAGGCTCTGCACCTGTGGCGCACTGGGTGGCGAACACACACATTACATTAGGGTAAAAGGGGGCAACCTTCTCTCAGATGAGGATATCTCTGATGGGGAGTAGATTTTGGGCACTTTCTTCCCATCTTTTCTGGTTCTGCAGCTGTTGAATTCCAGGTGTTGATCTCAGTTTTCACAGTTTCTCAGTTTTCTGTGGAGTGTGGGTCTCCATGGCATTCCAGAGAATCAGCATTGTTGCTGCCTAAGATCTGGAGATAAACTTTCCTCTAGATTGTAGGTCCATTCTCATTTACCTTTCAGTGAACTGTTGGGAGTCTTGAACAATATTTTCTGGTTATGGTACAGAACAATACTTCCTGTTGTATATCTACATTCCCATAGAAGATAAGACACCTATGAGCTTCTGGGTTTCTGTGGTATGTGGTGACTGGTGAGGATGTGGGGTTAGGGTTAAAGACTGGTACCACTACTACATTATATTTAATCCATGTCAAATACTCAATATTGTATTTTTGTAAACTGACTAAATGTGGCAGTTTTAAATGTTGTAGCCTCATTTGGATTTGGGAAAGTTGCATTATGGGACACTGGAACCAGAGGAAGGAATTGCTTACATATCAGTAAGTACTATAAATAATTATTAGTTATTTTTTTTGTTTTTGTTTTTTTGTTTTGTTTTTGTTTTTTACTTTTGGCATTGTTGCCAAGCTCACAATTTTATGTATTTTTGTAAAAAACAAAAAAACAAAAAAAAAAAAACAAATGTATAAAAAATGTACCAGAAATATATGTTTAAAACATAGTTTTATTTCTGTATGTCTGTCTTCTACTACAGCTGCAATAATGAAGTTATACCTGGATTTGCCTTTCAAGAACAATGAACAGCACATCATGAACAAGATCATGATCAATGAACTGACACTTTTTTTAAAGATACTTATCTATACATACTAACAAAGAGTCCGAATGGGTCTTGGTGTAATCTAGTTGAAACTAGAAGCTCTGTCACTGCATTTAACGAACAAATCTATGGTTTTGGGGGAAAAAATCATGTTTACAAGTCTGACAATCATGTATTAATTATTATATTGAGTTGGAGAGAAAACAACTTGATCCTTTAAGATTGGTTTATATTTTATTATGTTGATTATTATACGTTTCATTATGTTAGATTAACAGTTTCCAAACTAGACAAAGAACAATGCGAGACCCCTTTAAATTTAATGGACAAATTCTCCAAATTTTGGAACTTAAATGTACACATATGTGGAATGCATATTTTATATACACGGTACATACTGTATATTTTTGAAAGTATACATAATGATCTGACCACAGATCTCCTGCAGTATCTTTGCTGACCGCTAGGGTCCATGAACCCCATGTTGGAAACCCAGGTGTTGGACATAGCTCAGTAATAGCAAAAACAAAATTCCAGTCTGCTGTATAGGCTGTCTCTTACATTATTCCATTAATGTAACCATTTTGTTTAGACAAAACTTTGTTCCTCTTTTTCTGTTGAATAAAATTTGTGAGAATTAACTCTTCAGTGGAACTAATTTCATTATCTCTTTAGCTGATGATAACAGAATGTGTCTAAGCCTCTGGCTTGCTGAAATCTTTTGAGCTTTGGGACTGAGTAACCTCCGTAACCTTTACAACACTGACACCAGACAGACGATGTGGAGTCTTCGTTATAGTAATAAATGCCTAACAGTTTTGCAAGGCGGAGATCTCCCCTCCACATGTAGTGTAATTAATACCCAGCATCTCACTTTCACTAGTCAACTGTCCAGTCACCCAGTGCTATTCCCCTCAGTACAGTGTAGCTCTGTCTGTAAATGGAACCTGACAGTTGGTAACTAGACACCTTCATTTGGAAAGAGGTCAAGAAACCCGTCGTGGTCAGCTCCATTCCCTTCACTGTGGGGTCTGTCAATGTAAAGCACTTCAGACTCTGGTTAATTTTAATATAGTGGGCAAAGCTCTGATGCGAGTCAGGCAAATGTGGTTAATGTGGATGGTGGCGGAGGGGGGAGGGTCAGAACCTTTCATCCCACCATCATAAAGCTGTGTGTGTGTGTGTTTCTTATATTAACTGTATGTTGCTCTGTCAGAAAATAATGTACAATACTAATACATTTTTGTTACAAATGATTAACATTATTTAAAAGTTTAACTAATGTGCCCTCAAAGGTCCAACAGTATTCCTTAAGGTCCTTAAGTGATCCTCTGCAATTGCTTGTTCTTCTAACAAGGGATGTACCTTTGGTGGTACTACTCCAGCAAACAATTTTTTGTACCATAAAATCTGAGGGTGTGGGGAGACGAATTGTATTACACTAGTTATGTGAATGTACGCTCACCCCCACCACACCACCGCCTGTTCATTCTGTCACCGTTTCTCCCCAGCAGTGCACTTTTTAGCTGCAAGTGGTCTTTTTTTTCCCCCTCATTTTGTCAAAATACACAAATGGGTTTGTTTTAAATAAGCACAGCAATCAATGTCTTTTATACATACAGAAAAGGGGTGATCTGTGCATTTAGCTCTATGGGAAAGGCATCAGTGAATTGAGTTGGACATTGTGATCAAAGGCACACATTCAAACACTGTGATGCTTGTGCATTAATGGGATATGTGAGGAAGTATTGGAGAGCAACTGTTCTTCAGTATATACAGTATTTACAGACAGGTGACAAAGGTAAAGGTGTAAAGTTTGTCTATTTGTCCCTTTAGAGGGAAATGTCACTGCAAAATCAGTACAAATAAATCATTCTGACTGATCACCTTAACTTGACATTATATATCACTCTACAGCATGACAGCCAATTTTTCCTTGTGTGTGTGTGTGTGTGTATGTATGAAATGTGGCACAGATTTTAGTTATAACGTCACTGTGGAGGAGCCCGGTTCAGTGGGCGGGGCTTGGTGACGCATTGCGGCTCGGAGTTGAGCCACGGTCGGCGCGTGAGTGTGGGGACGCCGCGGCATTGACGACACCAATTGAGTTCACCGATCTCTTAAATCATTACCTCAACATGCATCATGACAAGAGCAAAATTTCCTCCACTGCTGCGTTTAAAGCATAGCTTGTAAAGATGGCAGAGGCGAGACGGAGGTGAGCTCCGGATAGCGCTCGCTCTACTAATCGCCTGCGGCGTGAATCCGATTGATCCGCTTCTTCTTGTGGATCGTTTGGGATCGATAAGATTTTGGGAAACGTGGGATCATGACAACCGGACAGGACGAGAGTTCAGTTCGCGTCGCGCTGAGGTATGACATTGGACATGATCTTGGCTATTGTTTGGCGTATGATCCTTGCGTTGTGTGTTTGTGTGTACATGTATAACAACCCGCACGCATCTCCAGGCTGTCCGTGAGCGCGTGCGGAGCCGCCCGGTAACCGGGCCTGCTACTGCTTAAAGGGCTGCTGCAACGCCTAGTGAGCATGCACATCAGCCATCAGCATTGTGCAGAGTGTTTCACTGCCTTCTCGCCTCTGTAATGAGACTGACATGTGTGCAGGCTGCACGCCTGGCACGATTTGCAGTGTTTGCAGGTGACGTTAGGCTTTATGTTTTGTGTGGCTTGCAGTACGGTGTCGCGCGCCAGAGACCTGAGACACACACTAGCACGCAGATATGGCTCATAGGAAGCGTGTGTGTTCATCTGAAGGTACAGGCAGGCAGGTGCATGGTCAGGGAGTCACACTGGAAATGTGGCTAAGTGCTTGCACTGTCTTATAAAGCAAGGCTTGAAACCACAGCAGACGGTTGAGCGATGGTTAGTCGATGAAAGAGCAGCTTTATAGAAGGACTGCTCTTTTACAACCCACACAAGTCGGTGGGACCGGCTGCTGTTGATCCTTCAAGTGTCCTGAAATCAAAATTGGTGTTTCAGACCTTTTCGTACCTGTCCCTTAGTATTACGGACAACAATATAATAGTAGCCTATATCTTAAAAAAAAAAAAAAAAAAAATAGTATAGTTTTGGAGATCTTGTTTTAATTTTATAGTTTGTCACTTCTGTGAAAGCAACTCATTTTTTTTTTTTTTGATGACTCATCCTGGGCTAGTCTTATGTTTGTCCAATTAAATGCTCTCTCTAGACTGTAGCTATATATATGTCCCACCCCCAAGGGTGGGTCTTGCTCTACAGTAGCAGCTCATTGGCATTCCTGGAACCTGTTGGGAAAAAAAGGCCCTTGTTAAACTCTTCACTGTCCTCCATATTTAGTTGGTTCACAAAGCTAGTTTAGAGCTAGCTAGTTGGTAGGGAGTGTGGCACATTTTGAATGATACTAGCTGATGTGTAAATCGGTCAAACACTTTAACAAGCCGTCACTGATTTCTTTGTTTCAAAAGAAAATGTCAAGATACAGAATCCAATCACAGCTCTCAAGTCATTTCACGAAAATTAAAACAAAGTCTTTGTTTTCTTTTACACTTTAAACCTAATGTGATTTCTTTTTGTGTGCTTTTTGTTTCTGTTATGCACAATCACTTTTTTTGCCACTAAAAAGATATCATCAATTTGTTCTGATTCTTTGATAGGTCCAGGTTTTTGTTCATGGGTTGCAGAAGCTGGGGCAAGAGCACACTAAGGGGTGGCACAATTGAATCATGTATAAGGATAGTGGCTTCACAGATTTTCTATAGTTCCTAACACATGCTAGATACGATTCATCAGGTTTGTGTGAATAACATAAGACTAATAGACCCTCACCAAAGAGATCTGAGGTCAGATTTGAGGTGGAAATTGGGATGGTAAGGTTTATTTCAGAGTTGGCATGCCGCCACCCTTGGCCACCCATGTGGCCACTTTCCTGTTTGCTGGTACTGCTCAGTCATTGCTACACAGAGCACATAGAACAACATGGATGAGCTATTCTTGAGCTCCAGGCTTGCAGAATTTGAGATTTATTAAAAAGTGGCATAGAGTGAACATGGAGTTAGCCAACACAGCCAGAGTGGTCTTAAAACAGATTATTCCCCCAGGTATACAGATTTATTTGTTGTGCATTAAGTCAGATGTTCTCCTCTAAGACCTTTCTCTGGTTTTGGGACTAAATGCTATGTTAACTTTAAGATAACTACATTAACAGAATTAACAGACACTAATTTGAGAATTTTTATTAATAAGGTACTGTCTGAATCTTTAGGCAAAAATGAGCTAATTTTATAAATGTTATTTACATGTCACTGAATATATAATATACATTTTAGACCAACATATTGCTTAAAAGTATGAGAATAATAAAGTTGAAATGTTTATTGACCTCAGCGATGATCAAGGCTTTGTGACCTATACGTTATACTTCCAAGGTCTCAAATTAGTAAATGTCCTACAGATGGAATAATTTTATAGACAATGCAGCATTTTTTTAATTAAAACTAATCCCGATGATTTTTTTTTCCCCCCAGATTGAATGAATGCAGCATTTTTTAAAGAAAGCTATTTCCGATGATTTTTTTTTTCCCCAGATTGAATGAATCAGTAAGTTGTTTCCAATGCTCATAACCATTGTTCTGGATACACCAGCCCCGTGTGTGTGTGTGTGTGTGTGTTGGCCATATAGTGTGGGAAAAGGTTTATCAGGAGCTGACTGTGTAAACTGTCTCCATGGTCCTGTTAAATCAGGCTCAGCATCAACTCATACGTATAATGTAAATCCTTGAAGACATTTTCACAAAGCAGAATCACAATGATGAATGATGAATGGATAAATGGAATGTGAAATGAATGATGCGATATTTGAAAGACTAAGAAGAAAATCTATGAGTTAAACATTTTGTGTTCAACATTTGTGAAACAAGGAATAGGAAAGAAAAAATACTGGAATAATGGGCTCACACATTCAGTCAGTTACTTACTGCTGTGCTGTTTTACACTGACAGTGTCAGTATGCTTGTTTGCTTTTACAGTTTCTTTTTTCCAGTGTTCTGGTCCATGCTTTACTGACACTACCCATGATACGCTTGAAAAAGCTGTCATAACATAATTTATCACAATAGCGACAGCATATCATGTAGCACATCATAAGTTTCCTTTGTCTCTCTTGCAGTCTGTCTGTTTCTCCCCACACTGGGGAAAAAAAAAAAACGTAATAAGTCTTGTAATGCACCAGTCCTCTGCTTAATGTGTTAATTAGTGTTATGGAGTGTCTCATTAAGTGCTTTGAACATGGGTGATGTTGAGGGAGTGATGTACTTGCCGAACCAGCTGTAGGTGACAGCATTGTAAAAAAATCACACTAGAGGCAAGTTCCTGTAAGGTACATGAGAAATCGGCTGTTGCGGGGCAGGTCAGTTTGGTTTGTGTTTCTTGTCAGAGGACAGGTGTGTGTGACAGCGCACTCATCTCCATAGTGACTTGGCTGAGACAGTTAGGGAGTGAGTCAGCATCTCAAAGGCAGCACAAATGTCCTTGGCTCTGCAGCATCAGTTGCTAATAGATCACGTGATCAGACTCTGCTCGCAGAAAGGCCACGTTTCCTCTCATCCTCTGATCTACCATAGAGCAAAACAGATCAGGTCACGAGGACGTAAAGTCCATATGGAAGATGTATATACAGTCATCTGCTTATTGCTGCATGGTAGGATGGAGTGCATGCAGTGTTTAGAGTGATCTTACAAAGAATGTAACAATCATTTTTAATCCACTCTTTATGTATTTTGACCAGTGTGTATGTCGTGCTTCATACATATGTTATATGGAGGTATTTTGGTTTTTATAAAGAAATTGAGGTAGAAATGAATCTTGGAACCCCTGAAACCAGGACAAACTGCACATAAACGCATATATATATATAAATATAATCCAAAAAAAAAGGTGCAACTACTTAAGATTTTCATTTCAGTCATAGCACTACAATAAATATTGTTCATTACATATAAGATTGTTCATATGCCTGAATGATAACTTCCAAAAAAAAAAAAAAAAAAAATCAAATGTCCATATACAGATTGGACTGCATTCTTGAGCATTCCTCTCTAGTTAGTGCAAAGCCTGCATTTAAGCGGAAGAAACCCAAAATAAACTCCAACCACTGAAAGGCTAGAGTAGACTTCAAACCATCTGGCCCGGTCTTGTTTTTTTTTTTGTTTTTTTTTTTCCATTTGCATCCTTAAGAGTGTAAAAACTATGTCAGTGTGGACTCTTCTGACCACATGTGCAGTTTCTTTCCTTGTTTTGACACAGATTGGAGGGTGACTCTTCACTGTAACATGCCTAAAAAGCAGCATTTATATGCAGAATAGATTGGGAATAATTATATAGTTGCTGTCATGTGTTTACCACACCCAAACATGCCTCTGTTTGGTTGCTTTTGCGTATTTCATGCCCTTTTCCATACTGAATTCTCTTCTCATGTATGTTGTTTGATCAACTTGTGTCTTTTCTCAGCACAGTAAGTGTTTTTGTGTGTACAGTCGGTTAGGCACACCTAATGGAAACTATTAATATTAACACTGCACCTACACAGCCACACACCAAACATACCTGCTTGTCACCATTCACTCCCCACCCATATTTAATCATTGCACCGATCACTTCACACACCTAAAGCACACTGTTCCCACATGCTCAGTTCATGCTATCATCCCACAAGTAATACCGCACATAACCCATTGAATTATGAGCCCATTTTTCACACACACAGCTAAGCTGTCAGTACATATTCATGCAGTTGGCTCTTACAGAATAAGAACTGTTATGTTGCTCGTATCAGGGAAAGCATTTGATCAAAGTTAAAATGCATACAGACATTAGCTTTAGATGATGATACACATTTAGTTCCAGTATTAACATGCAGTTGTTCCTTAGTGTCTCAAATGAGCTAGTAAATTTGTTGTTTTGAAAAACTTGAAGGACTTTTTTAAATTCTAAATGTCTTTAAATTCTTGTTTTAAAGGCGTAAAGTATGCCCTTTTTGAATAAATAGCTTTAACAGTGCTAGTAAGTTCTCTCCATGGAGTTAGCTGCTAGTAGTTAGCCTCTTTTAACTTGCGTTTCTAGCACAGCTATTAAAAGCTATATATTATTACTAGAATTATACTATTAGACTGTTACTGACTGTTTAATTCTTAATAAAATAACTTTTGTTTTCTAGTTCGTTTATAATGTGGATTAAGAGCAAGGATCAGACACAAAAAAAGTCAAAAAGCCTACACTTTTGAGGAACAATGTAAAATACATGATAGCAGGTAGCATAATATTAGCTAGCTAGCTACCATTGATCAAGACTAATATAATTCCTTACAATAAAAAAGGTTTCTGGCTTTTAATTGCTTTCATTTATTTAGATTAGATTAGATTCAACTTTATATTCATTGTGCAGAGTACAAGTACAGAGCCAGTGAAATGCAGTATGCTAAAAGCCATGTACATATATTGAGCTTAACTGTAGATATGCATTACACTGGAATAGGTCTGAAAAAGCTATAAAAACCCTGATTAATAGTTTGGCTTATTTGATCTTATTCGATAATTAATTTAAAGCTGTAAAGTCAAATAAATTTTAGAGTTATAATTCTAAAATCTGGACATTGCTGTCAACAAAATGTATGACTGTTTCCTAGCTCATATTCTGCTATAACTTATAATGTTTTATAGTGAGGAAATCTGAATGAATATATTTAGAAAAAGGGCAGAAGAGGCAAAAATAATGATTTTTTTTTTAATGATTCATTGTCACCTGTTCATAGACAAACACAAACTCAGCCTGGCACTCGGTTCTTGCCACTGCTAGTTCATTGCAGATGTCATTTGTCAGGACTGTGGAAGTCATGTTTACACAGACGTTAGAGCCCTTCTGTCACCAGGTCGGGGTTTTACTCCAGACTGTCCAGGAACTTAATCACTTAGTTAAGAAACTGAGCTACTAGTACTGTTTTTAGCACTTTCTTTCTTTCAAAGTGAAGTTTCATTTTATTTGAATTAAGGACGAAATAAATACAGCCTTGAAAATTTTGGTTTTATTGTTGTTACAATGAACCTGGAGTGTTTTTGAAAGTATGTGTTTTCATAGTGAAGCATAACATTAGGACTAAACTAGATTTTTTTTTTTTTTTTTTTGCCATTTTCAGATATCATACTTCATAATGGATTATTGTAGTATTATTATTATCATTACTATTATTATTATTATTATTATTATAGTTTTATTTACATTATGAATTAAGGTTAATTAATTTATACAATTTACTCATATATTCAAAAAGTACTTACATCTCATTTTGTAATATTTAATAATTGTTTAAAAAGTGAAATGTTGTAAACCCACTTTTCTTATAACTTTCTATAGCCATGTAATGTTAAGGTAGGCTCACATTTGCCCTACGTCCACATCTACTGGTCCATCTGTGCCTGGCTGCTGCTTTCCTACTCCTCATACTACTGAAAGGCATGGTGAACTTAGATGACACTCTTGACCTTTAACTCTAGGAAGCAAGGAGGCATGAAGAATAGGCCTGGTGTGCTGCCAAGAGGGAGAAAACACACTATTTGGTTATTTTTACACTTAAATATACGCATAAAGATAAAGTACCATGATCAGCCACCCAGCCCTTTTAGAGCTTTCTTGACAGTCTGTCATTAACATACATTTATCATCTACATATGGTGATTTACTGTTTGAGAGGTGTGTGTCTGCGTGTTTGAGTGGGAAAGTGGTGCTATTTGTTAACCTCTCACCTCCAAACTGCAGTTTTCTTTGAATGAGCTGTGTAATAACAGTACTTTTGGTTCATAATTTGTACCTTCTGTTGAGCAATAATAGGTTTTCTGCTCACGTTTTTTTTTTTTTTTTTTTGGAGGGAAATGATTTTTGACTGCAGACATGGCTGCCCCTTGCTCACTCCTCAGGGAGGACCTGTCTTTACCTGTCAAACAATCATGCAGGAAACACCAGAGCATTGTCCCTTGTGTTGGCAAAACATGGCTGTTTTCATCAGCTTAAATATTCAGACGACCTTCTCAAAGAATGCAAAGCTCTTTCCTGGAGGCTACTGCTTGCCCTTTTAGTCTAATGAGCCATTCAGCCTCATGCTTGCTTTTGAATTGTCTTCTGTTCAGACACATGTGCTCACTTTTGCACTAATCCTAAGACTGCCATCAAGGTTTTTTAACAAACAGGCCCTGCTTTTTTTTTTTTTTTTTTTTTTTTTTTTTTTTTTTTTTTGCAAAAACTTGTGCTTATCTTCACATTACCTGGCTTTGTCCTTCAGATTCAGTCCTGAAAACTCTTTATTTCCAGATGCCAGATTGCCCTCTCCTGCATTCCCAGTACAGCCACCATGGACAGAAGAAAGCTTTAATCGCTTGCTAAGGGAATAGTGAACAAGTAATCTATTTGAGGCTGCTCCAGTGCTTCCCAGGCCATTTTCGGTCTGACCTACTCTCTGTTTATTCTCGTGTATTCCACAGTGCATTTGAGTTGACCCAGTATCTGTTTACACCCGATATATCCCATACTGCATTTAGGCAGACTGTGTTCCATGGACTTCAGTGACCTGCACTGGGAGTCCAGTGTTCTTCACTGAATTAAGCCTGGACTTTGCTTCCTTAGTCTGTGTGTGTGCCATTATACTGCATCAACAAAGCTCCGGTCTTTCCTCTTATAATTTGTATGTATAGCTGTAATCCCTGCAGCACCTCTAGTCCTCTCGGTATTGGCCTATATACTGTAGAGTAAAATGGTACAATATTTATCTCATCTTTTTAACATACCTATTTGGAATACAGTGTATTGTGAAAGTAGGCCATTTGGATATCACCAAATTAGAAAGTTTAGATGCTAAATATTGAACAGGTGTGAAGAACAAGCCATGTGGCTGTATTCTATGGACCACTGTCACCCAGTTAGTAGTCAGTAGCCATACATGCATAGAGTTTTCCAGGATGAAAGGTTTCCAGGAACAGAAATAAACTTTGATCCTCCTTTTACCCTGACCAGCTGAACATCATTGGTATTAAAAGGAAATTGCTTGGGGAAAAAAGTCTGTTTAACCTTAGGCTGGTGCATGCTAAAATATCACACACTTGCCTCAGACAGTCTTAAATTCTTAAGTAATATCAAATAGACTGGCTTAGAAAATCTTGCTAATGTAACATAATCCTAAGGAAAAAAATAATTTAGCAAAAATTAACAATTTTGGGAGGTTATCAAAGAGGACCTTGACCATCAGTCACATGTCCACATTATACAACTGTAGGGTGGGTTTTGTGGTGACTTTTTGCTATAATTTGAGATTTAATTTTCTGTGGCATTCCTAATAAATAAACTGATGTTAACTACAGTATATATGTGACAAACATGATTTTATTTAGAATAGATTTTATTTCAAATGATTCAACTCTAAACATTCATTTACCATAAGGAAGTGAAGGCGTTGCATCTTTCAAGCGAGAAAATCAAGTCAAGACAAGAGATTTTTATGCAAGGTGGGGGAAAGGGGCAGGACTTCCAGCTGTTCAGTTACACGTGCACAACTGTCAATCATTCCAGATTCATACTTCATTTGGCTTTTTATTTATTGGCACCACTTCCAGCATACTGCAATGTTAAAATATGGTGCCCCTACACAAAATGTTAGTAGGTCTGATGCCACCATCATTTTAAGAATTTATTTTTTGGTATTTTCCATAACTAGCTAGCAAGTCTAGGCAACAAAGTCTTTGTTAATGTTAACGTAACTCATTGCATTTAGTACAAAATATAGCAACTCCCACTCAAAAACACATGCACACAACTGGACAATTGTGAGAAATCAGAGGTAAAGATTTATACCTAGATGCAGTACTGGCATAGGTTTTAGTATTTTTCCTTGTTATAGGTAGGTCTAAAGTCTCAATAATGAGGCTACTGAGACTAAATGGATGTACAGTCACTCTCCAAGTATGTCGTATATAATACACAGCCCGAGAGTGGACATGCAATTTATTTTCAATTATACTCTTTGTGTGAAAGATATTGACAGATCAGATTTTTTTTCAGTAGAATTCTGCATTTAGAGTGTAGACTGATTGTACAGTCAGGTCCATAAGTATTTGAACAGTGACACAATTTTCGTAATTTTGCCTCTGTACACCACCACAATGGATTTGAAATGAAGTAGTCAAGATGTGATTGAAGTGTAGACTTTCAGCTTTAATTCAAGGGGTTTAACAAAATTTTGCATTAACCATTTAGGAATTACTGCCATTTTTCTACATAGTACCTCCATTTTCACAGGCTCAAAAGTAATTGGACAGTTGATTGATAAGCAGTTTCATGGTTAGATGTGGCCTGTTTCCTCCTTATTTCATGACAAATTAAGGAGATAAAAGGTCTGGAGTTGATACCAAGTGTTGAATTTGCATTTGGTAGCTGTTCGTGGAAACTCTCACTATGCGGTCCAAAGAGGTGTCGATGCAAGTGAAGGAGGCCATCATTAGGCTGAAAAAACAAAACAGACCTATCAAAGAGATAGCAGAAGCTTGAGGCATGGCCAAATCAACAATTTAGTACATTCTTAAAAAGAAGGAATGCACTGGTGAGCTCAGCAACACCAAAAGGCCCGGAAGACCACAGAAGACTAAAGTGGATGATTGCAGAATTGTTTCCTTGTTGAAGGAAAAACCCCTTCACAGCATCTAGCCAAGTCAAGAACACTCTGGAGGAGGTAGGCGTATCGTGGTCAAAGCCTACAATCTAGAGACGACATCATGAATGAAACACTCAAAAACAAAAAGGCCAGATTAGACTTTGCTTAAAAAAATACCAGAATGATGGAAAGAGAAGAGTATGAAGAAGGAAAGGAAGAGCTCATGGTCCAAAGTATACCACATCATCTGTCAAACATGTGGAGGCAGTGTTATGGCATGGGCATGTATGGCTGCCAATGGAACTGGGTCACTGGTGTTTATTGTTGGTGTGACTGCTGATAGAAGTAGCAAGATGAATTCTGAAGCGTATAGAGATATACTTTGTGCTCAGATTCAGTCAAAACAGCGCTTCACAGTACAAATGGATAATGCCCCAAAGCAACCCAAGAGCTTGGGAATGGAATATTCTTAAATGGTCGAGTCAGTCAACCCAATAGAGCATGCTTTTCACTTACTGAAGACAAAACTGAAGGCAGAAAGACCCACAAACAAGCAGCAACTAAAGGCTTCTTCAGTAAAGGCCTGGCAAAGCATCTCAAGGGAGGAAACTCAGCCTTTGGTGATGTCCATGGGTTCCAGTCATTGACTGCAAAGAATTTACATCCAAGTATTAAAAATAATCCTAATATTTATGATTGTTAGTTTGTCCAATTACTTTTGAGCCTGTGAAAACTGAGGTACTAGGTAAAAAATGGCTGTAATTCCTAAATGGTTAATGCAATATTTTTGTTAAACCCCTTGAATTAAAGCTGAAAGTCTACACTTCAATCCCAATTTGATTGCTTCATTTCGCGTCCATTGTGGCAGTTTACAGAGGCAAAATTACAAAAATTATTTCACTGTCCAGATACTTTTGGGCCTGACTATAGATCAGCAAGAATAAGTGGATAGGATCCTCCACTTGCCTGGCTGTTTGTAATGATTTATGCCAATCTAGTTAGGAGCTGCAGAGGGAAAAGAATGACAGGTAGGGGCCTGTCTGCTGCAGACACATAGTAGGAAAGGGAGCCCTACACACTGTTCCTGCCATTTGGCTTAATCTTTGATTATTTACTCCCCTTTCTCATCACATGTTCATATTGTGTTGATGATCAACAGTGTGCGCGCTATTCTGCTGTAGATCAGCAATAGCTTATTACTCTGTACATGAGTGTCCTTTGATTATTGGTTTTGCAGTAATGATACAGGTCACACAGGACAGACCTGCTCACAGATGTAGTTCACAGTTTAGCCCTTTTCCAGTTATTTTTAAAGTTTTGGCTCTTTATCAGTGTTCCTAAAGTACTAGCAACCGTGCATAGCACTGCTGGCCATGAGGCTCCAGATCTTGGCAGAGGCCCATCTCTCACACAAACACACACACACACACGTATGCCACATAAGCACTTAGGGGTAACTGTCTTAGCTGGATTTGGAATGTTGCTGAATGTTGCATACCAGGTATGTGTGCAAACAAAGAATTATTGACACGTAATAATTTTTACAATACTGCTAAGCAGTAATTATTGGATAAAATAAACTCTATGCACAATAATTGAAATTTTCCACTCAAACAATTCTAAGAAAAAAAAGATCCCTACTGAAAAACCCTGTTAGACATTATAGAAAGAGACTCAGTGTTGTTATAATGTAAATATAAAACAAATATGTAAGTATGTGTAAATATACATACTCTAATTTGCCCACTGAGCAGACACAGTATAATTAAAAACAAAATGTATAATTAAAAAGTTTATAGGAGGTGAAAAGACGTAACTTGTCGGTTGATTTGAAACTGTAACAGACTGCCAGATTTTATTTGCTGCGTTTTTCCCTTCCGAGAACTTATCCACCCACCACACACCTACATCTCTCCTTCCACCCTTGACTCTCTCCATCTTTTCTTTCCAGTGTCCAGTGCATGGTTGTCCCAGAGTCCAGATCCAGTATCACATACAGACACAATGCCAGCTCTGTGCAGCCCTCAGTGTTTTGTCCTCTGCAGCCTAGCCTGCACAAAAGAGCTCTTATACACACAGACAGCACCAAAACGCTCTGTCAGGTGCCCCCTCCACACACACACACACACACACACACACAACCTGCAGAGCCTTCTCTCATTCCTTTGAGTACAGGCCCAGTGAGAAATCTTCATTGTCTTCAATCTTCAAGTGAAAAATGCTCCATTATTCACTGGGAATAGATGTATTTATGCACAACAATATATACACCGTGCAGTCTATTGGAGAGTGACTCAATTTTTGCTATTTTGACTCTGTATTCTGTAAATTAGATCTGAAATAAAATAATAACTGTGAGATCAAAGAGTCAAAGTGATTGCCTAAAAGGTCTTGCAGAGCAACACTGAAAAAGAAACTCATCATCTGGGATGTCTGTGGGCCTTCAGGCACCCATTAACTGCAAATGGTTTTCAAACTGAACATCACATTCTTTTTAAAATATCATGTTAATTGTCTGGCTAATTTGGTTCCTTCATATGGGAAGAAGACTATGTATGGAAAAAAAATCTCCATTAGAAATGTATATATGCCCTTAAATTAGAGCTAACAATCTTGTCCTCCTGTTGTGCTGGACCTCAGAATAAAAAATGTCTATGTGTAGGTGATAAATGGACTGTGAAGAGAGAGAAAGGATAATATATAATTTTTCAAGAAGATGCATGATGATGTCATTCTAATTTCATGTGTGATTGTGTGTCACTGTGACATGTGGACACACACACACACACACACAGTGCTGGCAGCCCAAACTAATGACTTGGCCAGGGTATAGTACAAGCTGTTGTTTGGACTGAAAAGTGAAATTTGCCCTCATAGCTTTAAAAAAAAAAAAAAAAACTGGCCATATTTTGGACAATGGCAGTTCAATCAGTTGATTACTTATGCCTTCTTCAGTGTTTTAAGTGAATTTATTAAAAATAAAGTTCAGCCAGTGGTGTGTGAGAGAGCTTGGCTGTGTGCCAGACACTTCATTATCGCAAAGAGATCTGCTAATTAGATGGTTAATTTTAGCCATCTTAAACTCAAACCAATCATCACCATCTTTATGGTGTTTCAGCATCTCCAACAGGAGAGCACATACTTCTATATGCATATGCAAAAGAATTACAGTAATGCTGATGCAGATTTCCCCCTTCCTTCTTTGTCTTTCTCTCCTTTTCCCTCAGGATCCGTCCCCAGCTGGCACGGGAGAAGATAGAGGGATGTCACATCTGTACATTTGTGACCCCTGCTGAGCCCCAGGTAATTCTGGGAAAGGACAAGGCCTTCACGTTCGACTACGTGTTTGACATGGACACCAACCAGGACACCATCTACGCTAACTGCACAGAGAAGTTGATAGAAGGCTGCTTTGAGGGCTATAATGCCACTATCTTTGCCTATGGACAGGTGTGTGTGTTTTCTTTTTTGTTTTTTTGTTTACAACATACTGTGTATTTGCTTCATCTTACACTATAGAAAAATCACATGTGAAGGATAGAACCTTTAGATGCTGACAGGCAAACATATTTCAAAACCTCTGCTAACTTATGTATGAAAATCTTTAGTGGCCCATGTTGTGCCCTACGTAGCAGACATTTCTGGACCAGGTGTAGTTGCATTTGGGCCTAGAAGTGTCAGTTTTGGCACTGGCAACTGTATTGTGGGCCAAAAGTCACCCAGTTCTAAGCAGCCACATTTAAGTTTTTTTTATTTTATGGTACTTCAAATCTGGACAAAAATGTCTTAAATGCAACCACCCATTTTTAGTGCATGTGTTTTGGGCCAAATGTGGTGGTAATGTAAGTTCTGGTCTGTATGATGCCTTGGTCTCATTAAGGCTGAGTTTTTGCCGTGTTCTAGCAGTAAGATCAACCTCATCATTCAATGGTGGTATGTGGGCCAGATGAAAATTGTAAGTGTGGGGCATCATTTATTTGCTGTCTGGGACACATTTATTACTCATTCATTTATTATTCCTTCGTCTTCAGCAATCCTGGTATGGGTTATGCTGGATCATGTATTTTATGTTCCCTTACAACATTTGTTATACATGCATAGTAAGTGTGGCTAAAATAGGTGTTCCTAGTTAATGTTCACTCATGTAAGGTAATATCATATTTAGCTAAGCAAAGAATGAAATTAATTAAGTGTTAAACTATAGTTGGAAAACCGGAGACACATTTTAACAGTTAATATAATAACCATAGCCTCATCACAGCCTAATCACAGTTTATTAGCTAGCACAGCAAATATTCAACACGAACCAGTGGGGCGTTCTTCATATATGCTCTCCTTTAAATTTATCCCTTTATTTTATAAGCTTTATACAGTGCTTCAAAAATTACCTTTTTAAGGTTACATAGGAAGTCTTTTGGCCTTGTCACTGAAAACAGTGACATGCTCAACTTGACAGCTTGTCAGCAACTGTAACCTAAAGGTATGAGATATGGTATGAGGACAACTACCATTCTGTATTTGGTGCTGTGAGAAATGTAAAAGACTAAAAACAGATGGAAACAATGGGAAGACTAACCAATGAAAAAGTGGAGACAAGACCCACAAGAGAATATAAACAATGTCAAAATAAAAGCCAGAGAGCCGCAGTGTGCACTGAGAGGGAGAATTTCACGACAACAACAGATAAATAATGGCATCTGCGTAGCGTACAGTGCACAGTTGCGATACACGCTGTCTCTGAGATAAGCCTCCAACACTCAGTGTTTACAATTACAGTCCCTACAACCCTGTAAATTAGCAACCCTGACACTAGGCTAATACTGACAAAGCTAGTCTTTGGCATCATCAGCCAGTTCAGAACTGTTAAGAATAAATAAATTGTCATTAAAGTAAATAGTCAAAAGTAAATACTAACGTTACTGATGAGACAAGTTTGGAATAAATAATACATATGCATTTTCTAGCTAGCAATTACCAATACACTCATATCCCAGATAAAGCTGTCTCCTAATCAATGTTTGTAAGAAATCGTAATGAACAGATAAATCATTACAATGAAATAAACTACATACAGGTTACTAATTTGCTCTCAGGTCCAATATACCTGCAGTTCTGAAGTAATTCTTTTGGCAAATAGCAAATAGCAGTTTTCTCCAAAATGTGCTAAACATACTGCAGACTGAAATCTTCAGAGGTATTGGGGAAAAGATCAGACTGTTTCGGGATCCTATAAAAAAAATAATAATTAAAAAAAAAAAAAGTATGCAAAGATTTACTTCATTTGCTTCCTGACAGCCAGGAACAGTACAATGTGTAGCATTTTCCCTTTTGTCTTATTTAACTGTGCTACTGATTTACCTGTGTAACTGTCTTCATGGTAATGACGTCACAACCAAGACAAATGAAAAATGTTCTTGAGTCTTAGTCTCTGTATTGTTTCTGTTTGTAGACTTGGGGAAAATGGTACATTTTAAAACTTCGTCAAGCCCTTTGATTTTTGATTTTTAGTGTTTCCATAACAAAATTAAAGTCCTTGCAGTCTTCCATTAGAGACATATTTAATCCCAGAATGCTCTCTGTCACCCAGTTTGTTTCTAACTTTTCCCTTAATATCTCTCTCTCTTTCTCTCTCTCACTCTCTCTCTCTCTCTCTGCCTCTTGCATTCTCACTTCCCCTTGGCTCTTTTCATTGCCATGACAGCTGAGCTCCATTAAATGGCTCTTTTAGAGAGGCTTTTATCAGATCAGCTCTCGTTCTCTCTTTTTAAAAAGAAGGGAAGACATTTATATTTTTTTATCACAACCTATATAATTTACATGAATATGTCATGTTATGTCATTAGACAGAGCTACTGTGTGTGCATTTGAGCTGTTCTGGTCTTTCACATCCTGATAATAATCCTGGTTTATCCACAGTGCCTGTAATGAATCACTCAACCTGATAGCAGGAAATGCTGGCATTTTCCACTCACTCCCTCACTCATCACTCACTAACTCACTCATTCAATGATTCATTTGCTCACTCACTCACATCACTCATGCAATCACTTATTCGCTCATTACTTTCTCACACATTCATTCAATCACTCAATCACTAACCCACCACTCTTTCACTCACGCAATGGCTCACTCACTCACTCACTCACCACTCTCAATCACGCACTCACCACTCTCTCACTCACTCATGGATTCCAATGATTAATTCTTTCACTCACTCAATGATTCATTCACTAACTCACTCACCACTCACTCATACTACTCATGCACTCACTCACTCACCACTCACTCACTCAATAACCACTCAATTCCTCCTTCATTTACTAACCACTCACTCCCACCTTCCCTCATTCACTCACTCACTCATGCACTGACTCACCACTCACTCACTCAATAACTCACTCACTCACTAACCACTCAATTCCTCCCAAATTTCTCACCACTCACTCACTCACTCACTAAACACTCCCTCCCTCCCTCATTTATTCACTACTCCCTCACTCCCTCCCTCATTTACTCACTCACTCACTGATTCTCGCTGTCACTCTCTCAGTGACTCACTCACTCATATCTCATTTCTCAGAATATTGTATTCTTTTCTATAAACAAAAAAGTTAATCCAATTAAACATCACTGTGTCACTGAAATCACATTTTGGTAGGTGCTATTTATTTATGACCCATCAGCACATTAAGGAGAGATCTGTTTTTGCAGACTGGTTCAGGGAAGACATACACAATGGGCACTGGCTTTGACGTGAGCATATTGGAAGACGAGCTGGGCATCATCCCGCGAGCAGTCAGTCACCTTTTCAAAGGCATCGAGCAGAGACGGCAGGCAGCAAAAGAACAAGGACGCCCAGTGCCAGAGTTCAAGATTAATGCTCAGTTCCTGGAGGTATTTCCCTCACTGAGAATGTTTTCGTTGTCATGCTTTTTTGGGCTTCACCAGTCTAAACTAACATCAGCTGATGGCCCTCTGCTTTCCAGTTCAGGGGTTCAAACCCACACCCATGTGATCAGATCTTTAACCCCTGAAATACCGGGGCCAAACGTTATACAGTTGTTATTTGGAATAGCAAGCACAGAGGTTGATGGTGCAGTCATGAACACAGACCATGATGTCATGACACACGGCCAGCTTTGTTTGTGGACTGCACTGGCTTTGCCGTTCCCATGGAGACACTCTGCTTGGTGTCCAGAGGCTTAGCTATTTCAGGAGCTACTTAATGAAGATGAGGATTATTTACTGCATCTGTCTCACTCTCCCTCTTCCTCTTCTGTACATGCTCCCAAATTAAATCCTCACCCAAATGCCACATTCAGCTGTTTGAAATAGGGGGCAAGAGAGGCCAAGTGCCAGAGTCCACACACACAAACACACACACACATACGCCTAATGCAGTGTGTGTGTGTGTGTGTGTGTGTGTATATGTATGTGTGTGTGTGTGTGTATATGTATATATGTGTGTATGTATATGTGTGTGTGTGTGTGTGTGTATATATATATATATATATATATACATACACACCTAATGCAGTGTGTGTGTATATGTGTATAAATATATATATA
>CM075011.1:13227441-13238050 GCA_037576675.1 Pangasius sanitwongsei | reverse complement strand
CAAAAATGTTAGAATTGTGTCGATGTCCCAATATTTATGGACCTGACTGTGTATATATATATATATATATATATACATACACACACATACACACACACATACGCCTAATGCAGTATGTGTGTGTGTGTGTGTGTGTGTATATATGTGTATGTATGTATGTATGTATGTGTATATATATATATATATATATATGTATATATATATACATATATACATACAGTATTATTATTATGTGGCCTTCCAACAAATAATAGTAGCCTAATCTGTTTCAGTTTTTCTTTTTTGTAAATTTAACCATAATTAATAATAATGTGTATGTTCTAACATCTTTTCTTTTTCACTTATGTATGGTTGTTTGTGTGTGTGATGTGACTGTAGTTGTATAATGAGGAGGTTCTGGATCTCTTTGACTCCACGCGTGATATGGAGTCCCGAAAGCAGAAATCTCACATTAAGATCCATGAAGACACCAGCGGCGGCATTTATACTGTAGGAGTGACCACACGCACTGTTTCTTCAGAGGCTGAAGTGAGTATATGTTCTTCAGCATACTTGGTCTTGTTATTGGTATTTTTATTATTTAAAAAAAATTAACTATTGCATATTATGTTTTTTTTAAAGTTATTATTTATGCTGTGTGTTGTAGATGATGCAGTGTTTGAAGCTGGGCGCTCTCTCACGCACCACAGCAAGCACTCAAATGAACGTACAGAGCTCTCGCTCACATGCCATCTTCACCATCCACCTGTGCCAAGTGCGCGTGTGCACACCTTCAGACAATGTAAGAGTCAACCCCTCTTCTCATGCTGGTTGCTAGTGGTCATTCTCAGCTTTTCAGTTTCAGTTCCATTGCTTTCAATAATATGACACAATGCAGTATGTACAGGATGACACTTTCCTGCATTATTTCTTGTAAATATATAAATATTCACCCATCAGGCAGTTGTCAGAGTCACTTATCAGAGTTGCTTATCATGAAGTTGCTTATCATTAATTTGCTCTCTTAATTAAGCAGTCTGATTGAAGTATTACTTTCCCACTTTTCCTCTTTCAGAATGCCAATGAGACTGATAACCGGCTGGCTAATGGCTCGTCTGACATGGATGAGTTTGAGACACTAACAGCAAAGTTCCACTTTGTGGATCTGGCGGGTTCAGAGCGGCTGAAGAGAACCGGTGCCACTGGGGAAAGAGCCAAAGAGGGCATCTCCATCAACTGTGGACTGGTGACAGCTGTTGCTCTAGATTTGTGAATTTGTCAATTGATGTGTATGTATGTATATGCAGTATTTGACACTGTTTAACTCATTACCTCATATCTATGATGCAGTTGGCATTGGGGAATGTCATCAGTGCCTTAGGGGACAGAAGCAAACGATCGACACATGTGCCTTACCGGGACTCCAAACTTACTCGCCTTCTCCAGGATTCTTTAGGCGGCAACAGGTTTGTTTGTAATGAGTAAGCCTTAAAAGAGATGTTACAGATCAGCATACCTTTATTTGACCGTTGGGATTTACAAGTAAGTTTATTTTGATGGTGATTTTAAATGGGCTACTTAAAACCGTCTCAGTTAGTTGCATGACATTTTTCTTCTTCTTCTTCATCTTAGTATTAGTAGTAGTAGTAGTAGTAGTAGTAATAGTATATAAGTTATAATATAATTATGATATATAAATATAATAATAATTATTAAATGCAGTTAACTGTGGTATTATGACTTTGGTCAAAGTTGATTAAAGCTAGATAACAGTTCATAAAACATCACACTGGTGTATAATTTGTTTTAGTCAATGTGGCTGAGTAACAGTCTTATTTTGACACAAGATTACTACAAGTAAGAGAATTTTAACTTATGAAAGAAAAGCTTGTTTTCTGTTTAATTAAAATAACAAAATGATGACATAAATTGGCTGAATTATATGATATTCATGATTATCATATTGAGTAAAATAATTGTGATGAGCAATTTATTAAAGTGCAGCTTGATTACATGATGATTAGAATCTTGAATCCTTCTTTATAGATGAGATGTTTTTGGGTTTATTTTTTTTTTCCTTTTTGTCTGTCCCATAGTCAAACAGTGATGATAGCCTGCATAAGTCCATCAGACCGGGACTTCATGGAGACATTGAACACCCTGAAATATGCTAACCGAGCACGTAACATTAAGAACAAACTGGTGGTGAATCAGGACAAAGCCAGTCAGCAGATCAGCGCCCTGAGGACAGAGATCGCACGGTTGCAAATGGAGCTCATGGAGTACCGTACGGTGAGAGAGCTATGTCATTGTACTCTATAAGCTGTATAGATCTTAGTTCTATTAATGTCATTAAGACACCAGCCAGGAATGTCTGGAACGGTTTCAAGTCCCGGAACACCAGTGTTACTACACAACACATGATAACAAATGAAATGCTGCTGGAGAACCCCTGTTTGGTCTTTAATGATTAGAGGTTTACAATCTCATTGGTAATTTCAGTCTAAACCTTCCAGTGTAAAGCTTCACTGCTGTGCTGAAGTTCACAACAGATGTACTTTAGTTCATGAGTGATGTTAGGTTTGGCTGTGTGTGCAGGGCAAGCGTATGGTTGGTGAAGATGGACTGGAGAGCATCAATGACATGTATCATGAGAACTCCATGCTGCAGATGGAGAACCAGAACCTACGTGTGCGTGTCAAAGCCATGCAGGAGACCATCGACGCCCAGAGAGCTCGCCTGACTCAGCTCCTCAGCGATCAGGCTAATCAGGCTCTTGCTAAAGCCGGTATGCTACTTGTGTGTGTGTGTGTGTGTGTACGTGTGTACGTGTGTACGTGTGTGTGTGTGTGTGTGTGTGTGTTCCAGTACCCATGAAGTTCAGTGATATTATAATAATTACATTGCTTTGTAATTGTGTCATTGTGCAATTCCTTTGTCATATGCAAAATACAGCATGTGTTGTGTGCAGGGGAAGGCAGTGAGGAAATTGGGAATATGATACAGAACTACATCAAAGAGATTGAAGATTTGAGGTAAGCTTTTTTTTACATTAGCATTGTGTTAATGACCTAGAAGAATCACTTCTGTTCACTGACTGACTGACTGACTGATACATTGCTTGGGATATAGTATGTACAGTAGTTGGAGGTATACACCTAAAACATGGACCAGATATATACCTGATGTCAAGGCCGGTACTCAAACTCGGGTCAGCAGCATGAGAGTCAGACGCGCTATCCGTGAGCTGCACGAGAGATGATGAACCTAACTGCAAAGATGAACTCAAACGACATAAGTTCCAAAGAGTTTAATAAAAATCCAAATCAAAAGTGTAAACACAGAAAAAGGGCAAAAAAAAAAGATGCTGAGGTTATCCACAAAGTTCAGTCAGTAAATATGTAAATCCACAATGCAAAAATAGCTCTTCAAAGAAGTAAACCAATAGAAATAGTTGCTCAGGGCAAAAGGTAAAAAAAAAAGAAAATCACAAAAAGGTATTAATAATCCAGCAGGCAGGAACAACTTTGTTACTTACAAGAGCCATGAAAGGCTGGCATTAGCACATCTAAACACCGAGCAAGAAATGAAGAAACAGGGCATCTTAAAGACACACGAGGGAATGAGACACAGGTGGCAGCAATAACACTAATAACAGACAGAGGGAACACAACATGGGGAACAATGAGGACCTTTAGTGGCCAAAACACAAAATAACAAGTCCAGAATCCTGACACCCAGAAAGGAGGAATATCAGCTTTGCAACTGTGGGTGGATTCTTAACTTCTGTCATATAAAATGCCACCTCCTGCAGGAGGATTGTCTAGTAGCTCCTACTAATATTCCAATATTCGGCCAACTGAGAAGCCAGACTATGGAAAATTTAAAGAGAAGTAAAGTAGCAGGGCAAAACACGGCTCCTGATCCTGAGCTCAGGTTACTGTCTGTGTTTTTTAGTTTGAGTTTTGCATGTTCTTCCTGTGTCCAGGTCTGGGTTGTCTGGTTTCCTCCCACCTACCAAAAACATGACCATAGAGTAGGGGAACTAGCTAAGCCAAATTGCCCCTAGGTGTGAATGTATGAGTTAATGTGTGTGTGGGCTTGCTAGTCTTGTTTTTATTATGATTTTATTTTGATCTTAATATGTCCATCATTGTCTCTTCATTATTCTTTAGCAGACATTGCTTACTTAGACAGTTTGTTTACTCAAATCGGGTTAATAGCTTCTAAGTTTAAATAAAAACTAAGCCGTTTGTACATGCTCTCTGTAAGGTCTTGTTAAATTAGCTAGATGAATTCAATCATGGGATTAATTTCTGTGAAGTATGTACATAAATATGACTGAAAAATCAATGTAATGAAAATGTCTGCCTTAGGTACATTTGTAAACATATTCCTGAGCCATAGCATCTGGAGCAACAACTCAACCTGCCATGTTTTTCTAGACTTACATGGCACATCTATCAGTAAAATAATTATGGTGTTTTAAATCGAATCCTTCAATCCTCGAACCTGTAGCATTTTGTTTATTATTTTTGTGCTTTAGGGCAAAATTGTTGGAAAGTGAGGCAGTGAATGAGAATCTGAGGAAGAATCTGTCCCGAGCATCCAATAGGTCATCTTTCTACGGAGGGTCTGCAGCTTTCTCTCTCGGTCCTGACCCGTCCCAAGAGACCGCTGACGTCATTGAGTTGGCTAAGAAAGATCTGGAGAAACTGAAGAGGAGAGAGAAGAAGAAAAAGAGAAGGTAAAACGAAAGGCAGTGAAGAATAACGTGAGGCTTGTTCTCTCTGTATGAGGTGGTATGGGGAGGGGAAGTTGTCTTGGTAACACTGTCCTCTTGATGTCTCATCCTGTGAAGCTGATACAGTGTTCTCTGAATGGTGGGTGTGTGTGTGGCTAATGTCAGCTGTACAATTACACCAGGCAGTGTCATCTTAAAGACTATTATTATTGCAACGTACTGTAGTAACTTTTGTTTGTCTGACATTTTGGGACACTGATGAGTTTTACATTTAAAGAAACAACAAGGGAGCTATGTGGTAGAATTACAAAAGCTGAAAAGAGGGTAAGCACTATAATACACATAGATCTTAGATCTGTGGCTTTTCCCGCTCCTCACTCACTGATGTCCTCTTCCTTCCTCTTCTCCTCTCCCTGACCTTTGCCCTCTGACCTGTGAAGGCTCCAGCAGCTGCTGGAGGAGAGGAGAGTGGAGGAGGAAGAGGAGATGGAGGTGGAGGCAGTCAGGTTTGTCATTGTCTCACACCTGCCCATAGAGTGTCTTCCCTCTGAAGTCCTCTTACCCCTGACCCTGGCTATTTTATCTCTTTTTTTTTTTTTTTTTTTAAGCAGGTAGTTGCCACACTTGGAAGAGAGCCACCAAAAGAGTGTCTTTCAAGCATGCATTATCATATGATCTGTTATTACAGCTTCATTACTCTATTTACTGCTTACTCATAACATATTCATGTGTTTCTATACAAGACAAGACTCATTCTTTTAATTGTGGTTTGGGAACTACCTGACCATTAGTTCATTATTGCTTTTGGTTATGGTTTCAGAACCTAATGAATAAGAACAAGCAGTTTCATTTTTTTAATGTTTCCCTGCTCAGTTTGAACCTTTTCATTTAGGTTCTCAAGAATGCTTTAGCCTTTAATGTACTTTTATTTTTGTTTATCAACAATGCTGCATTTCATCTCAATGCAGCAAAGCTTTGTTTCATTTGTTCCCAGCTTCTGCACTGGATTTATGACATACTTATTCAACAAATATTAACTTTATATCAAATACTATAAATGATACTCAGGGATTTTATAATGAAATTATTATTGACTGGACAATGACTAGTTATTTTTTCTAAACAACACAAAGAAACAAAATTTGATTCTCTCTTTCACAGTGCCTGTGTTTACATGCAAAGACATTTTGCCAATCTGAATTAATTCATTCCGATTGCACTGAACTGATTATATATACATCCTAAACTGGGCTGTCTATATAAAATCTCTGTTTATATGCATGTTCCATGTAATCTGATCCAGAGTTATGCGTGGGGTTTATTGTCAGTGTTACCATAACAGCTACGAGCATGTGAGCTCTGTCAGCATGCAAAGATTTTTAATTGCTGTGTTCAAGTTTTAAATTATTTGCTCTCACAGCAAGACATCATCCAAGTGTGATTATTTAACAGACAGCAAAAAGAAGATTCTGGAAAAAGAATGCTCTGGTTGTTGAAAATAACACAAAATGCACACATTATTCATCGGTATAATGCCTTTACTCAGCTTCTTCCCTTCTTTTTTTTTTTTTATTATTATTATTATTTTTTTTTTATTTTACCATGTGTATATTCTGTATCCTTGCTGGAATGTCTGACAAATTTCAAATGTTAAGCCAACATTTTGAGGTCAAGTCATGTCCCATATCTGCCTTAAAATGTTAGTTAGCCCATCCTACCTCACAATTATTTAAAATAGATTAAGCTATAGTGATATAATTTATAGTAAATATGATCAGACAGCTTCACGTTTATTATTCTCCTGTTCAGTGGATTATTAAAAGTATCACCCACCTTGTTCAATCGCATAGAATTTTAATTCAGATTGCCATCTGTTTACTCTGTATCAATTATTGTGTACACATGAACATATTGATTGAGCTATCATGATTGAGCTATCAGTTTAACTATTAACAGGTTATTCGGCTGCCTGCAAACGTAGCTATTCATGATTTTACCCTGCGACTCCAAAAAAAAGTTGAATAAAAACACATTTACGTCATCTATGAACCTGAAACAAATGGCATCAAAAATCCCAGAGTATCATTAAATTCCACGTGAAATTCAGTGAACATGGAAAGGGATGTTTCTTGTAATAAAATTGAATATGTGCTTGTGTCCAGTGCTGTAAAGGAAGAAATCCCTGATAATGAGCAAGAGAAGGGGAACGAGAGAGAGCAGCTGGAGCAAGCGAGTGAGGAGGCAGAGGTACACCTGGCACAGCTTTTCTGAGATTTATTCTGCTAATATGAAATATCTCCATATATCAAATATCTGATTGTTTAAAATTATTTGATTGTACTCCAGCAGGAGGCCCAGGAAGCCAGCGATCATGAGGAGGCTGAGGAAGAAGAGGAGGAGGAGGAAGACGAGGAATTGGATGCTGATGAGAGTTCAGATGATTCAGACTCAGAGTTGGATGAGAAAGGTACATTACTGTGATTTTTATTAGCACGTACAGCACGTCCACTTCTGTCTTCTCTGTTCTCTTCTTTGCTTCTGCAAATAAAGTAGTCTTTATCAACTGTTTGTGTCTGAACACTTCAAAGCAAAAGTAAACCTCAGATATACATATGTATACTTTTTGGAATAGATCCAGAGCTTGTTGGTGCATTATGCGTGAGTGCTAGAGAGGCATGTGGTTATAAAACTAGTATTACCGGTATAACAGTTTCATTTTCACAGTATGATGACCTTGGCAAAAATATCAAGACGTCACTCACTGTATCACAATATGAACTGTAAAAAAACACATGCAGGTGCTGAAATTTACATGTTTTTTTATGTAATATGAACATCGCCACTCAGACATGAATTTAGTTCGACTTGTTATACTGAGATCATTCTGGAACAATGGATTTGAACAATACCACTATCCTTTAAGCATGGTTCAAGTTCGGGTTTATTTGTCATGTACAAAGAATTATACACGGTACAATCTCTTCATAGTGAAATCCTTGGTAACAGGCTTCTTATCTGTGAAGCATAGTATGATAGACATATAGTGAGACTCATAAGGCAATGGTAGTATACCAGATTAAAAATAAAGGACATGCAGTAGGATACACAACACAGGATAAGGTGCTCACGTGGTACACTATATACACAAAACGACAAGACATACTCGTGCAATACACATAACTGAACATAATTGCACATGAACATGAGTCTGATATTGTGCAGTGGGTATGTGCATGTTGTGCCTGTCTGTGTGGAGTGCAGAGAGAGGAGGGACAGTGGTGAGATGAGTCATCTCCCCGTAAGGTGCAGTGAGTGTTTAATGTCCAGTAAAGAGACAGCAGTTATGCATGATTGAGAATGCGGATTGCTTGTGGGAGTTAGCATCTCCTGAGTTTCTCTGTGCTTACTCCAGTCTTCCCTGACTGGAGAAGGGAGAACAGTTTGTGGTTTGCATGAGTGAGATCTCTGATGATTTTTCTCACTTTATCTCTACGCCGCCAGTGGTGCATTCAGCTGAACATACTACACTTTTCAGCCTCTGTTTCCATACCAAACAATAAAATTACCCATCAGGACACAATGTATAACATTATATTTTGTTATTTTTTGTGACTGGAAAGCCTAAAGACCTCAACTAGTATCATTAAGGTTATAAAATACTTCCCAGCAGCTCATTTGTTCTGTTTTGTGACATCCTTGCTCATTGTTCAATGATTGATAACATTATCACAGGGAGACCATGAGGGCTGAAAACAGTAAAGATTCCTAACAACCGCAGATATGGCAGAAAATGCATAAGGCTAGTTCAGCAAAAATTGCATAATTCATTAAAAAAAATAATAATAATAATTCTCATAATTGTGTAGCCTGTACACAAATATACAGTATGCCCCTTAAGCTATTGTAGTCTTTTAAAAATAACTTCAACCTTCAATATGTGTCATCAACAGAGCACAAGTAGGCATTGTTTTAACAGATTATCGGGTATTTTTTTTTTTATTCTGTTCAAGGTGTCCTTTGGGCGTAAAAAAAAGAACCCTAACCTTATTGTGTTTGTGTGTATGGAACAGAGAACTTCCAAGCTGACCTGGCCAACATCACTTGTGAGATTGCTATCAAGCAGAAGCTAATTGATGAGCTGGAGAACAGCCAAAGACGTCTTCACACCCTCAAACAGCAATATGAGCAAAAACTCATGATGCTGCAGAGCAAGATTCGGGACACGCAGCTGGAGAGAGATCGTGTGCTGCAGAACATGGGTAGGGGATGCCACGGGAAAAGCATCACACCTCCCTTAATGCTATGAAGTGTACATAACCATCTGTGGAACAGGTTTGTAGTTATGGCTGCTGTGTGTGGTTGTGTCTTCCAGGCACCATGGAGTCCTGTACCGAGGACAAGGCTAAGAAAATAAAGGCAGAGTATGAAAAGAAACTGAGCCTCATGAATAAAGAAATGCAGAAACTACAAGCCGCCCAGAAGGAACATGCTCGCCTGCTCAAGAACCAGTCGCAGTACGAGAAGCAGCTCAAGAAACTCCAACAGGAAGTCGTGGAGATGAAGAAAACCAAAGTATAGCATTGTTCCATTCTAAGAACAATATTATTATATGACATAGTGTTAAAAAAAATTAATGAATAGACTTTAGATTATCTGCATAGTGGTCTAGCTGAGAGTAAGGTTTTAAGTCTTGGAGAACAAAACAGCACCACCCAATGGTCAGATACCTTTTATAAATTTGTAAAGAAAGCTCCAAAACCTGTCTTTGTGTGATAATCAAAACATTTTGGAACACTTACCTTTTCTTCAGTTTAACTTCATTCAAGCTCATGAGTGTGTGTGCATAGTCTGCACTGACTGTTTCTGTGTTGACTGTTGCTAGGTGCGTCTGATGAAGCAAATGAAGGAGCAGCAGGAGAAGAACAGGCTGGCAGAGTCACGCAGGAACCGTGAGATTGCCACGCTGAAGAAGGACCAGCGAAAACAGGAGGTGCTGCATGCATGGCCCTCAATTATTCGTACATTAAAGACTTCTCTATTCAATATTTGATATATATTTATGAGGCTGACCATTGAGGTCAGGACCCTCATTTTCACAAGAAAACCATACAGCATTGTACATGAGTTCTATTTGTCTTCTCATGAAATAAGTTCAGATATGTTTAGATTTCACATGCTGGTACCACAGTTTGCTAAAGTTAACCAGAATAAGACATTGGCATAGGACATGAGGGTGGTCGTAATTTGCATATTCATGCATATTCATAGATCCTTGCATTCTTTATGGAAGTAAAGGTATAGAATTGGTCTGATTGCATTTGAGTAGGTTCTTGGAGATTAAAATAATTTGATTATACAGTATAAATGGTTTTTAATAGTAAAATTGCATGTTCAGAGCTGCTTTAAAAAAGCTGTAGTGTTAATGAGCTTTCTGCTTTGTGCTCCCTTTACTGCAGCACCAGCTGAAACTGCTTGAGGCCCAAAAGAGGCAGCAAGAGCTCATACTGCGCAGGAAGACTGAGGAGGTAAAGCACTCTCTCTCTCTCTCTCTCTGCGCAAGCATACACACACACACACACACAGCTACATTTGTCTTACTATCCTTGTGAGGACCTTCCACTGATATAATTAATGCAAATGATTGATGCTATTGACACCTAAATTTAACCATATTTTTTATCTTAGTAAGCAGGAAATCTTTTGGCTCTTAAGTTTCTTTTTAAAATTAAATTTTTTTTTTTTAAATTAAAAATTTAAATTTTTAATTTTAAAACCTAAATTTTCCTTGTAGGGACCAGCCAAATTTGACCCCATTGGGGGGGGGGGGGGGGGGGGGGGGGGGGGGGGGGGGGGGGGGGGGGGGGGGGGGGGGGGGGGGGGGGGGGG
>CM075011.1:13216130-13227269 GCA_037576675.1 Pangasius sanitwongsei | reverse complement strand
ATACACACACACACACACACATAAACACACATATGCAATAAGTGGATGTTGATGTGTCCTATAGGTGACTGCTTTGAGGCGGCAGGTTCGGCCCATTTCAGGAAAGATGAACAGGAAGGTCCTCACACCTGAGACTGTACAGGACTCTGCCCACAGAATGCCCAGCATACGCACGCACGCAGGATCAGGAGCTCCAAACGGAACCAGGTACGAGTTACAAATCTATATGTGTGCAAATATGCATATGTGATTGTGTTTTGAGGTCGTGCCTCTTATAGTAGCTGTGTGTTTCAGCAGACTGTACCATCGCAGACCTGTGGGGATTTACTCTACCCGCGTAGCACGGGTTAAATGGCAGAGTCTGGAACGACGCATCTCTGACATCATCATGCAGCGCATGACTATCTCCAACATGGAGGCAGATATGAATCGCCTTCTTAAGGTGAAAAAAAAAATGTTTTAAAAGACTACCTTTCTTATTTTGCAGCCATTCGGTTAGTCATGTTCCATTCACAAATTCAAATGTAGCCGTTTTTGTTATGAACTAAACAGGAAAGTAAAATGCACATAAGCATAAAAGCACAGAGCAGATGTGGCAGTGAAGCATCCATTCTCATTGTGCCCATAGCAACGGGAGGATCTGACACGGCGGAGAGATAAGCTTAGCAGGAAGAAGGAGAAGATTGCTGCTGAGGGCCCTGAAGCTGAAAAAGCCGTACAGTCTCTGAACGAAGAATTGGAGTCCCTGTTGGCCAACATCGACTACATCAACGACAGCATTGCTGACTGCCAGGCCAACATCATGCAGATGGAGGAGGCGAAGGTGCGTTACATCATTACAAAGAAGTCTTGTACATTTGAGATCGATTAGACAAATGATTCCACTAGGAAAGAGCATGTGTGTGTTTGTGTGTGTGTGTAGGAGGAGGGTGAGACGATGGATGTTTCAGCTGTGATCAGCTCCTGCACCCTTTCAGAGGCTCGTTTCCTCTTGGATCATTTCATGTCCATGGCTATCAATAAGGTACCAAACAGTGTTATTGAAAGACATTTTGGTAGGCAGCAGGAAATGCATCAGCATTCACTCTATTTTTGGGAGATGATAAAGCCATGCTTGGCTTGGAGAGCAGAGCTGACCCTGCTGTTTGGGTGGAATATCATGGATATCTGTAAGCCCATGTATATAGAAAAGGTCAGTTAGTGCCTAACTATGACGATGTATGAGCCTTCTCAGGTTGGTAGCGGTTGTGCAATGGCGAGACGGTGAGAAATGACGATGATCAGATTGGGAGAAATGGGAAATCCGTCCCAGGCTAACACATGATTACATCAGTGTGTTTTTTTCCAAAGGGTAAACTTTGGTGAACTTTGAGTGGAATATTTACACATAAGGATGTTTTGGTGCCTGTTATCTATCTATGCATTGCTCTCATTGAAATCACTGGCAAGTTTCTGACAGGTAGCAAAATGTCCTATAGTTGACCCTGTGACCTTTCAGTTTATTTGCATCGTTATAAGTAAATGTCCCACCTTCACATGGTTGTATATCTTTCTACTACTTTCCATGAAGACAAAGTGATAGATTACACATTCAAATGAAGTCTAAGTCTGTATCCACTGTCTCAGGGGCTACAGGCGGCCCAGAAGGAGTCTCAGATCAAGGTGATGGAGGGCCGGCTCAAGCAGACTGAGATCAACAGCGCCACTCAGAATCAGCTGCTATTCCACATGCTGAAGGAGAAGGCTGAGTTTAATCCAGAGCTGGATGCACTGCTTGGGAACGCTCTGCAAGGTGAGTCTCTCTGCTAATAAATCTCAGAGAGATCCCTCAGCTGCTCTGCTCAGCCCTGTGACTACTCATACACACCTTCTTGGTACAGATGTCTAAACTCATTTAAATATATAAATGATTCTGCTGTATATTCCTTTATGACTTGATGGCTGTGTTGCACTCACATTTTCAAGCTTTAAATTAGATGTTTGCCAATGCATTATGAAATATTACTTTCAACAGGGCTGGTCAGAGCCGCACACTGCATGACCTGACCACAAATGTTCTGATTATACTCCTGAATAGATGCTGAATTAAAAATGCTCAAAAATTTATCTATGATTTTTTAAAATGTGACATTTGTTAGTGTTTGACGGCATCTCTTCAGCAGGATTAGACCGCTGTGCTTTTTTTTTTTTGTGTGTGTTGGATTGGATTTAGTTATGTTTGTTTGTTACAACTGGGGGAATGTGTTTTTGATTTGTGTGTTGCCTTTTTTCTGTTCCCCCTATTGCCTGAATTGAAACAGAGCTAGGTAACATGCCTGTGGGTAAGTACCGGATACCATCCTCCCTGTACCACGTTCTGAGAGCATGGGTCTCCTATGTAAAACTAACCACAGACTAGCAGTTTCATCTGCAGGTGCATGAGGCGTACTGCTGTGAGGCTTAACTTCATCCCTCCACCCCTCCTTTCCTCCCTGCTCCATGCCAGTGGCTCTTACATGTGCTTCAACCACACAGCTATTCACGCATTAACCATTAGTATAAGCTGAAAGCCCAGGCCCATGACAGGTTAAAGAGGAACCTTCCATATTAGCTGGTTCACACTGGTGGACACCTAATGCTTTTTATGCTCCTCAAGACAATTAGTCCTGAAATTCCTTGCTCTGTAACTCGTTCCAGCTGGACAGTATGGATCCATGTTTCAAAGCTGAACAACAAGCATGGCGACACTGAGCTCATATTATCCTCATTTGCTTTCTCTGTGATATTAATAGACAGCTCAACTAAGATTTATTTAACAATTTTCTTAACTCAAGATGATGGTGACTATTGCATCCACTGAAATACAGTAAAACATCTGGAGTGGCCTCTGGAGTACTCAGATATGTATACATTTTGACCACCATTTTTTTTTCCTGTTCAGAGAATGAAGATGACAGTAGCAGTGATGAATCAACACAGAGTCCTGCAGCAGATGGAAAGTAAGTCAACAATCAGGATTTAGTCATTTTGTTTTAATAGACAACTGCATTAAAATGTCTCAGCCTTTTTTTGGTGGTTTTTTGTATAAGTCTTATGAGTTTAATGAGTGAAATAATCTCATTCACTCTGTCTGGTTGCAGCACCATTGCCACTGACCTCATGAAGCTCTGCGGTGAGACCAAGTCCAGGAGTAAGGTAAGCTTTCTGGGTATCTGTAAATGCTTTCAATCACCAAGGTCACCGAGTAGTCTCATAAAGATAAAGCAAGGGGAATGGACCCCTGCCCTTTTTTTTTTTTTTTCATCTTTTTTCCATACATCTATAGTTTATGTGCAATTAACATGGACAATAATTTCAACATGTTTCCCTACATGCAAAGAACAGAAAAACCATTTGCGTAAAACTGCCCTAAATTGGAAATCTAAGGGCAGTTGAACTCCATCAATATACCTACACAAATGTATAACAGGAATTTAAAATTACAGCTATTACACTCTAATCATGAAGGTCTTAGGATGACCCATACATGAAAAAACCTACTCTTATGTAGTTTTATCCTAATTTTCCACACCACACGAAATAGTGAAAACTGTCTAGTTACTTACACTTTCCCTGAGGTTTTGTCGAGTATATGCACTATCAAGCAGAAACGGAGGCACTTCTGTGTTTACGTATGTTGATACAACCACAGATTTTTCCCTCCCATCTCTAAAAAGATGACTCATACAAATTTAGTGCTTACTTTACAAATACTTTAAACTGAAGATTTTTTAAAATGAAATCATAATCATAAGCGAGTAAATGGGTTGTATTCATTCATGCGTTTGCTGTAATTGCATGTACTTTATGCTACAGTTGTGGTAGACAGAGATTAGTTTGAAAACCACTGGAGTATTCCTTTTAAGATTAAATAAAATTATACTTCTCATCTCTCAGTTGATGAGCCAACACTTGATGATCTCAGTTAAGTCTACACACACAGGCTTACAACCATCTCTGTAGTTCTGTAATAGAGAACACAGTTAAAATAAAAATCCAACTTTGTTTATACAGGCTCGCAGAAGAACCACCACACAAATGGAATTGCTCTATGCAAACAGCTGTGAGCCTGGCCTTGACACACCCAGTGGAGAGTTCACCAGCCCTCTCCCCCCGATGGCTGAAACACCCGAAGGTGGCACAGATGAGTCTCTGAGCAGTACGTTCAGGGACTACATGCTCCCTGCTGCTGCCTTATCCTCTAGAACGGGTGGCATGTAAGTTGAGCGTGCAATCTAACAATTCAGCATATGCATGCACCAGGACTGCTGTTGCTTAGCTTTATGTTTGCCTGAAGCATTTGCCTAGCATCCATGCTTTTCCAGCACTTTTCTCAAGCTTATTACCTCAGTGGCATGTTTTATTCCTGGAGTGCAACAGCTAAACTTTAGCAAGGCCTTGCTAATTAGCTGAAGAGTCCTACAGGACTGAAACTGCCAGTCTGCTTCATACGTTGAATCATTTGACTTTGATACCAAGTATAGTATCCTAAAATGATACTATAGCAAAAAAAAAAACCTCAAAACAAGTTAAAATCATTGTCAGACATTATATGGTTGTGTGTATTATTTTTCTTCGCATCTGCCTGCAATATTTTCTGACATTAGTAAACACATTAGTAATTTAAACCTCCCTGACCAAGATATAGCAGTTACTGAAGAATGAATGAAAGCAGTAAATGCGTCACACAGTGCTGCATAAGCCCCAGCACCATTTACTCTCTCATGTTAATGAACACGGTCTTTCTTTGTTTCGCAAGCTTCTGATCTCAAGGAAGTGAACAAAACGTGACTTTGTCCCACAGAATCCGAGTCCCAATGCACACCTCTACATAAATCGCGCTGTGTTTAAAAGTGATACAATATGGATTGCATAAAATAACATTCTTTACTGAATACAATTGTTCCCCTGTATGTGTTGGATATGTCAGTAGCCTTGAAAATGAATTTTACTGCAGTTAAGTTTGAAACATTTTCCATATAAATTTTAGAAATTAAATACAGTTCACTTAAAATAGGCTACATACTACATACAGATCACAAAATCTTTTTTGCTAAAGAGCCTATTTGCTTTTTAAGATGCACATATGAATTCCTGGATCAGCACTACACTATGCACCATCTGACTCATTTATAGCCATAATACAACAATTACTGAATCTTTTTAATCAGGTAACAGGTTTGTATACTCGTTCTGTTTTGCGTGCTGGCTTCCATGTCCCTTTTATGTTTTTTTTATGTGCAGTGGGTGCTTGTGTTTTATTTCATGTTTCTGTCTTTTACGTCATTATTGGAACTAAAACTAGAAACTCTGGCTCCAGACCTCCGTCAGGGCTGGAAAAGCGAGTGCCGGAAGCCTCTCCTCTCACCCGCAGGAAGACCTATGACAAGGGACAAGCAGCAGCCGACAGGGCTAAAGCCCAAGAGATCAAACAGTAAGATCTAGCACCATCCTAGCGGCTGGAGGACTATCCTGCTCCCCCTGTCTGTGTGAACTATATTTTGTGCAAATTACCTGCCGCATTCGGTGGGCTGGAGAGCAGTACACACAGCAGAATCTCAATTTGGAAATGAACAGTTTTTCTCCCTAACCATTTTCCCCTGCTTTTGAAGAAAGCATGCTGTTTTGCTGAGCCGACGTTGCCTGGTGTGAGCAGTCCTACACTGAATGTCTGACAGGCTAGTCTGAAATCAGTAAAGGGCTTATTTTCCAGACAGCAGCACACTGTGCCATGAATAGCACAGTATGTATTTAGGCCCAATTGGTGCATGAGTAGTGGCAAAGCTATGCCCTTTATACACATGATCATGGAATTTAAAGTGAGCAGCTCTGAACATTCAGTGTTCACTTTGCCCCTCAAGTCCAAAACAAATATTTACCCAACTCTGATACCTAATCCTGCAATAACACACTGTAAACTGCACTATACCTGCTTCTCTGGAGTCGTCCAGAACAGAGATCCAGCTTGAGCTAAAGAAACCTGGCTGGAAGTTTGTGCCTTTTTATTGCCTGGGTTTTATTTCTTTAGCAATAGGAGTTAGAAGTCAGAGAGAATCTGAGTACGAGTATTCTACCTCATAGCATCAAGAATTAGACTTAGCATATAGTGTAGTTGATTGTGTGTATGTCTGTGTTCCTGCTTGCTCGTTTAGCATGGAGAGCAGTGTTCAGGACAAGCAGGATATTTTCATCTGTCTGACACCCTGGTTCATATGATCAGAACCTCAGCAAAGGAAATATGCAGAGGATCCAGAGGCAGTACTTTAGCTGCACAGTATATAAATAAAAATAAAAGTCAAAGTGCCCCTGAGTGGCACAACAGAAAAGCTTTCACCTTGTTTCGGGAGATTGTGAGTTCAAATAGCCATAGCCGTCTGTGGTCGGGAGCCCAAGAAAGCTAAACTGACCCTGCTCTGAGTGGGAGGGATGGTGTACTCTCTCTCCCCTGTCAGTCAGAGCAACATACTAGCCAATTGTAGTCATCTGTGAGCTCATGTATGTGGAAGAGGGAAGTTAGCTCTGAGTGTGTTCAGCTGCCCTGTGGTGAGCAATAGTTTGGAAAGTTGTGGCGGCTGGGGGGAAGCATGTATTACCCTTAGTTGGTCGCTGTTGTATGTTAGAGGAAAGCTATTGGGAGGGAATTGGGAGAAAACAGGGCCAAAAAAAAAAAAAATCAGAATCACTGGAGTGTAAATGTGAGGTACGCTAATTTGTTTATTGTCATTGACATTACCAAAAATTAACATTGGGCAAATATACAATATATGGAAATAACACAAGAACACAAATAACTGTATATACAAGTCACAAGGTTAAACATGCAACACATTTCACTGTATATACATTCATGTGCATTTATGCATATATTAACAATAATCTCATATTTTAGGGACACACAGCATTACAATGGAAATATTCTTTTATATTTCAAAATTGTAAATATGCTTAAGATTATCCAGTATCTATCTCACACACTTGTTCATGTTATGTCCTTCTTGGGACGAATCCATATAGGACCCACAGAGCATGAAAGTGGTTCTTCAAGTGTTTGTTCTGCCTTTTTAAAATTAGCGAAGGTTCTTTCTGCACCTGAGACCCAGAAGTTGGCTCTATTTCATGAGATGAAGGTCTGGTTTTAGTCATATCTTACTGTGAACCTGTCCATTTTTGATTTATTTTCTTTTGCATTTTTGATTTGTTTTCTTTATGTTGCAGCATGTGGCTGAAATGCTGAACAGTGGTGCATGTATATCCATGCATGCTCTGTTATAGTGTTATCCTTACAGATCACTATATTTAAATGATGGCTGCTGTTTGCATGGAGAAACGCATGTGAAATGATTCACTTGCTGTGTACGAAATGAGCTTTGCTTCATCTGCACTCGGTCTGACAGTTTGTATGTGTGTGTTTCTCAGAGGAGTGATAAACCCAGTACCTGCGTTGAAGAGCAATCGTGGGGGTACTCTGCAGTGTGTGCATGTGGCTGAGGGCCACAGCAAAGCCGTTCTGTGTGTTGACTCCACTGATGACCTCCTCTTTACTGGATCTAAAGGTTTGACTGTCTGGCTTCGGTCCTAATGGCTGACTTTCAGACCACCTCTGATTATCCTTCTAGTCAACTCTGTATTATTAAAAAACTTTCAGAATATTCTCCTGTCTCAGACTCAGATTTTATTGCTCTATGTAGCTTCTAAGTTTAATATGACCAAAATGTCAAACTTTGCCCTCTCCCCCAATGATAATTTTAAATAGTAGTAATTTTATATTTTACTCTTCACATCTTTACACTTGGAGTGCATTGAAGGAGATCCTTAATTTGTAGTGCGGCCGAGTATAACAAAAATCAGATAAAACCAAGGTATTTACATAATAATAAGCACACTTGCTAAAATTAAAATACAAAATAGAATACATCTATAATACAAAAAATAGTACAACAAAACAAAAAGAAGCAGTAAAACAGTTAAACAATCAGCTAAAACATTTTTGAATAAAAAAGTGATTATAAATGTAATTTGTTTTTGTCAGATATTTACAGTGTGGGCAAAAATAAAAACATAAACAGGGGCACAAATAAAGTTAAGTAAATGAACATAAATAAAGAAAATAATTAAAATAACTAAACAGTCAGTTAACTAGAAAAAAGAGAAATGTTGAGCTGTTTTAACACTTTAAATGCTGTTGTTTAATGGCCTTTAAGCAGTGTTTTACACATGTTCACTGAAACCCACCTTTGGGCTGTTGTCATGTTTTTGTCATATTTCTCTAATCAGTGCATTGTCTGTTCTCCCCCTCAGACCGTACATGTAAGGTGTGGAATCTGGTGACTGGGCAGGAAATCATGTCTCTGGGTGGCCATCCCAACAACGTGGTGTCAGTACGCTACAGCTCCAGCATGGTCTTCACCGTCTCCACTTCCTACATCAAAGTGTGGGATATCCGTGACTCGGCAAAGTGCATCCGCACCCTCACGTGAGTTCTCTTAAGCCCTACGGCACATACTGTAATGCAACGGCCACAACAGAGAGTAAATAGAGTGTGAATCCAAAATAAACAAAGTCCAATACAGAAATCCAAATCCAACAAGGCTCAAGGAGAAACACAGATCAGGGCTTACTGACTGAATCATCAAGAATTTGTAGTGAACTTGTGGTACAGTTTAAATGCAGTAAACACAGGAACATTACCAGCACTGCTTTGTACTCAGGAGGTTGCAACCTCTGGTGGATGGGTGGCACAATTTGGCAAGTAAATTTGACCGCTTAAACTGTCAAACATTCTATTAAATCCGTTTTTTAAATTCTCTTTTTAAATTCTAAATAATGTAACACAAACTGACAAACTGTGCCAGAAAGAATATGTGTATTTATGATTTGTTATTTACACACATCTGATAAATTCCAGGGGGTATGAATACTTTTGTAATCCAGTGTATGTTATGGTCTTCAACAAGGGTAACTCTTAAATCTGCTGATTTACAGGCCTTGGACAGAATTCATGTTCTCAGCCTAAGTGCTGAGTGTTATTGGAACGACCAAATAAAGCAGGCATCTTTATGTAAATGATAATGCGTCTTCTTTTCTTTCTCAGATCCTCTGGTCAGGTGAGCACAGGCGATGCGTGTGCAGCTAACACCAGCCGCACAGTGACTACAGCCGCTGGAGAAAACCAGATCAACCAGATCGCCCTCAACCCTACAGGCACAGTGCTGTACGTGGCAGCTGGCAACTCTGTCCGCATGTGGGACCTTAGAAGGTACATGCTCTCAGATTATGAAGCCTAGACATACTACTGCTGCTTATGTTATAATATGATTGCATTAAAAAAAAAACTTGCCATAATATGCCCATACATCGAATGTCTTAATATTGTCTCAAGTTGGTGACAGGAATGTAATAAATTTTCTTTCTCTCTTGCTATCTTAAGATTTGTCTCAACAGGAAAACTTACAGGTCATCTAGGCCCAGTCATGTGTTTGACTGTGGATCACTCTGGCAATGGCCAAGATCTGGTCATCACTGGCTCCAAGGATCATTACATCAAGGTGTGTGTCTTGCCAGGCTATGTGGTGTTTTAAACTACCTGGAAAACTTTTTAATACACCTACTGATCTATTAGGAAACTGTCTGTTCATCTGATTTGACCATATACAACTTTGATGAATAAGGGCCATTGTATGTAACTTTTACACTGCAATTATGTTACGCCCTATATAGAGAGAATACAGTATATAGTGAGTAGGAAGTAATTTGAAATTTGGCCGAAGTGTGTATTAGACAGGCATTAACTAAAAATTGTTTAGTTTATGATTTCATCAAAATATATGATAAAAATTTTTTTAACTTGCATAAATCAATGGACATGTTTTTCAAGAGTGAATTGTAAAAAAAATAACAAATTTTTCCTCATCCCTGTTGTGTATTTGTAGATGTTTGATGTAACCGAAGGAGCTCTAGGCAGCATCAGTCCTACGCATAACTTCGAGCCTCCGCACTATGATGGGATCGAGTCGGTGGTGGTGCAGGGAGACTGTCTGTTCAGTGGCTCCAGAGACAATGGAATCAAAAAATGGGATCTGGCTCGCAAAGACCTACTGCAGGTCAGCTCAATAAATCAAAAAGCTGCCTGCTGCAGCCTAGAGAGAAGATTATTGTTCAGTCATACTATAAGTGAATTCTGTCCAGGCTGCAGTGCTGCCAGTAAATTATAAAGCTAAATCAGTAAAACAGCTGAGAGTGAAAGGGAGTGTTTTTTTGAGAGTGCTCCCTTCATATTAGTGCATGTATAGGATTGGAAAAGTGAAGTGTGTGTGTGTGTGTGTGTGTGTGTATGTGTGTGTTTGTTGTTTGAGCAGCAAGTCCCTAATGCTCATCGGGACTGGGTGTGTGCGCTGGGCGTCGTGCCAGGTTCTCCTGCCCTGCTGAGCGGCTGCAGAGGAGGAGTGTTGAAGCTCTGGCACACAGACACACTGAGCGCGCTCGGAGAACTCCGGGGACACGAGAGCCCCATCAACAGCATTTCCACTAACAGCAGCTTATTGTTTACTGCGTCTGAGTGAGTAACCAGCACACACACACACACACACACACACACACACACACACACACACACACACACATGGACACACACACACATGGACACACACACACACACACAGTGGCTGCCAGAATGAATTTCAATGTTCAAATACTATTCACATTTTAATAATATTTATGTATTCAATAGCAAATAATCACCACTGAATGATTTATATCCAATTTTCTGATTTTCATTCACTTAAACATTTTATTACGTTAAATGTTTTTTAAGTAAACAAAAATCACCAAAGTATGTAAGCAAAAAGGGATATTAAAATGTAAGTAGCTAACAAATTTAAAACAGGCATTTATTGGAGACAATAATTTACTGTGGTTGAATTCCAAATGGATTTTTATTGGGCATGTTAAACCACAACAGGAAGAACAAACAGTATATTGTGAATATTATAAATTGCAAACAGGAAGCTATGAAAGAGTTTAGTCATAGTTCTATGCGAGAGTTGCTAATATATATATATATATATATATATATATATACACTATATTACCAAAAGTATTCGGTCACCTGCCTTGACTCACATA
>CM075011.1:13195176-13216030 GCA_037576675.1 Pangasius sanitwongsei | reverse complement strand
ATCTTTTTATATATATATATATATATATATATATATATATATATATATATATTCTGCAAATTGAAGATGGCAGAATTTTTTTACTTTGATGCTGAGATGCTGAGTCATCTAAGAAGTGTAAAAAATATGCTGAAAGCGAAGAAATAAAACAAATTTGAAACATGAAAGCTCATAATAAAATTATAGTTACATTACCTTCATTTTCTTTGCTTATAAAAGTGATGCAATTCCACAGTTTATGTGAGACGAACGCATACAAACGCTCGCTCTGTCTGTGGCAGTATCCAATTAATATTCCTTTGTTGAACATTTGAAGTATATTAATAGAATTAATATAGGACATCTCTACAACATAATATTTTAACAAGCCTGTTTTTTCCCCTGCCTGTGCAGTGATCGGACAGTGAAGATCTGGCGTGCGAGAGGAGGTCTGGACAGCACTGACATGACTGATGTTACCGATGAACCTGGCAGCAACTGACTGTCCTCTCGTGTCTCATGTGGCTAACTTCTCCTTGTACTCTGCCCTCACCCACTAAAACAGGACGCCTGATGGATACCAACAGAGAAGAATAATATCTGAATAAAAGTGGATGTAAACAGACTGGAATCTGCTACTTCACCACAGCCACTTTTCTTGTGTGGTCTCTAAATGTGTCTTAATAGCGCAAATCTCAGTACAAAGTAAAGCACCTTTAGACACTGCAGCTTCTACATATTGATCCTGATTAACCACTGGGAGAACCCTGCTGCACGGGGTTTAGTTGTATGTGAGGAGAGATGGAACCGGACTGTCTGTAGCTGGCTTCAGTAGGCCGGTTCTCTGAGCTCATATCTAAACTCGTGCTTCTAGACCTTTGCACAAGCACTGGGCGCTTTACACACATGATGCATACTGAATAGCTGTAGCTTTGCATTAAGTGGACTAACTGGAATCACCATGCCTTTAAATTTCTGTCTATATATTTGAGCTTGAAAAGCATTGGTGACCGACGTGTGGAGCTCAGCTGTACTACAATCATTAACTTATTAACAAATCCAATAATAATGCATTCTGTAGATATAGAATGTTTTTCTCCCTCCTTCTCTCTTTGTCTTAAGCCGTACTCAAGCTGGATTAGTTTTACTTGTGAAGATATTCTAATTTTACAGACTGTCCTAAAAGTACTGTCAAGTGAAAATCATCTTAACTGGTAGAGAAATCGCTCTACCGTGATGAACCTGATGATCAAGCACATCACCTTCTGTGTTTTGTCAATTATAGCTCTCCCTCAGTAATACTAGTCCTCTAGGTAATGTAATAACTAAACCTCAGAGAAGTGCGCTATGTTATTGTTATTGGGTGCTTTGCCTGTGGCATAATTCTGACATGGATATCTGGGATATGTCATGTCAATCCCGACTATATGGTAATTTAAGAAAATTACACAGTTGCTTTATCCTGACCAAACAAATCCCTTAAAATTACATTACCTACTTAAATAAAACAAGTCCAGCCCACTATGCCTATTTTCTTAATCTTTCTCTCAGCTCTTGTGTTAAATGTCCTTGCTGCCTTCTTGTTAACACCTGGCTGAGGTTGTACTAGCTTTGACACCTAGATACACTTACTAGTTCCTGTACTGTGTGTATGTACGTGGATATAAGAGGAGTGCAGTGGTCTCTGTGTGCTGGTGTACATATCCACCTGCTTCTGTTTCTGTCACATTCATTCATGTTCATCTGTGGCATAAATACATATATAGCCTGAGTAATGTTGATGTATGTAGTTACAGTAGATAACTCCAGTACGTTGTGCAATCATGTCTTAGCTTGTAGCTAACTAACAAACAGGGAAGCCCTTGGCTTATAATCAGAAACAGTAGACAGGGACTTGAGAATGCTGATAGGGAATGACTCTGCAGTATATCAGTTTAAACTTTCTCTTTCTGAGGGCCAGAACTGTGTAGTGGTGGTTTGAGTTATTCTGCTCACTGGATGTGTTTATGATGTCCTGGTTTTTCGCTGGGTTTGTAGCTGACTGACATGTTAGCTAAATGTCAGATGCCACATAAATTAAATGCCATCTGTCAAAATCCCACGCCAGTGTGCATGTGTGAGTTTTTGTAAGGGCAAATCTGAGGGACTGAAATTTGACCCACTGGACACTGCAAATAGCTTCTACCAAGCTGTTGTGGGCATTTGTGTGGCCCAAACCAGGGCTTTGCAGTGGAGTTGTGCCTAACCCTTGTGTGATCTCTGTGGCGGTAAACCATTTTGTCCACTGGAGGGAGGTCTTGTACTGCTGTTTCTCTATTACTCTAGATGGTCTTTTCAAACCTAATCTAATATATCCTTTATTTGTGTGTGAGTCTGGCTTATACTTGAAGAATCAGCCCTGTGGACACTTTTATTCTTTTGTAAGAATCTGTGTTATTCATCTGTGTGCAGGTGCTTGTCTCCCGTCTCGCTTGGCTCTCAGTAGTATCATAACGTGGCTGCACCTGGGTCCAGGACAGTGTAGTGGCTGAATAAAAAGCTAGACTGTCGTTCTATGCCGACTGCTCGTTCTGTGGCATAGTCCTCATAACAAAAGCATGAACATCATGGTGAAGGTGAAATATTTATCACCTCAATGCACTTGTGAGAACTTTATTCTCTTTGAAGATATTTTTTCGTTCCTGTCTGAATGGCAGTGTCAAAATGCATCTGACCCGTCAACATGGTTTAACTCATCTGTGTAAGTGAATTATTTATGACGAAAGTATAAATGGCATTTTCTCTGGTAGAAGTTGCTCCATGCTGTCAAAGTTGTCTCATCTTCTCTGCATTTTTTTTTTTAAAACTTCTGTGCATTCTTGTCATTTTGGCTCGTGCTACTCTAAGTTTCCTTTGCAGTTCTGAATAAAAGATGACAAAACTAATAATGCATCGGTCTGTTCCATTAAATCCACAGCATTGGTATGCAAAGAATCTTTCTATTGTAAAACTTGGCAAGTTGTTCTTGCCTCTGGGTGACCACAGGCATCTCCCTGATGTCATTCATTAAGACTCATAAACATGCATGTGAGCTATTAGGAACCGTCAATTCGTTAGTGAATGATTTTAGGCAAATGATCAAATTCTTTTTTGTCTGATTACTCTCAGTTGGAGTTTTTGCGTAACATTTCAATAAACTGCCAGTGAATCCTTCATTAACATTTAGATTGCGTTTGCCATGCTAATCCAGGATCTGATTGCAACTGAGCAGAAATCACAAAGCTTAACTCTGCACATAACTCATGGATACCAAGAAGCCATCAGTGGCTTTGTGCAGTGCAGATGATATCACCTGATGTCCATGCGAGGGTTCGAGAAATGCTTTTCCTCAATGTTGACTACCAGGGGCATTTGTGTTAACGTTTTAAAACGTGTTAAGTTAAATATAGAATGTGGCCTCAGTATGTCATCAGACTTGCATGAGGGGAAAAAAGCACTTATGCATAGCAGGGTCAGAGGCCAAATCTCTCTCTCTTCCTGGCAGATGACTCATGCATCTTCTCATCTCTCTCACATACCCCTGTATATTTTAATTCATCGATGCCTTAGACAGCATGAGCAGAACAATTTGGTTTAAAAATGTAATTAAAAATCAGAAATGACTAGGAATGCTATTTTACTGCAGGCTAACCTGGGTACATATAAACACATCATACGATTGCTTTGTGGGTATACAATTTGTGAGTGTAGTCTATTTGTTGTACACCTTGTCAGCCCCTCTCTACTCTGACCTTCAGTGAACAGGAACCTCCATATGACCACCACTGACCAGTTTGGCTGGTGGACTCCCCACAGCACTCACACTGACGGTGGTGTCTTAGTGTTATTTCTTGTTGTTTTAATGTCACTGCTGGGTTGAGAAACTGTCAACGGCAACCAAACATATCTAACCAGCAAAAGTGCTGTGGTCCAATAGCTGATAAAGGATGGAGGATGATACACACACTGTACATACACTGTAACTGTGTAAGATGTGCGGTAACTCATTCTGCCATGGCATCATGATTGCTTCATTAAAGCGGCCTGTACAGTAAGTGTACATACACTCTCAGAAATAAAGCACTTTTCCTGGTTATTGGCTTGGAGCCTCAAGGGTACATCTTTTGTACCATTTGTATGTATCTTTATATCTTTAGAAAGCAACATAAGGTACATAATTGGACCTTAAGGAATGCTTAAAAGTTTTACTCTAAAAATACATAAAGGTGCAGTACACGCACCTTCCCAGGTACATACACTATATGGCCAAAAGTTTGTGGACATCTGACCATCACACTCATATGTGGGTCTTCCCCAAACTGTTGCCACAAAGTTGGAAGCACACAATTATATAGGATGTCTATGTATGTTGTTGCATTACAATTTTACCTTCACTGGAACTAAGAGGCCCAAACATGTTCCAGTATGACAATGTGCACAAACCGAGCTCCATGAAGACACTGCTTGCCAAAGTTGGTGCGGAGGAACTGGAGTGGCCTGCACAGAGCCTTTACCTCAACCCCACTGAACACCTTTGGGATGAGTTGGAATGCTGAATGTGCCCCAGGCCTTCTTGCCTGACATCAGTGCCTGACTTCACTAATGCTCTTGTGGCTGAATGGACACAGATCCCCACAGCCATGCTCCATAATCTAGTGGAAAGCCTTCCCAGAAGAGTGGAGGTTATTACAACAGCAAAGGGGAATAAATCTGAAACGGGAAGTTCAAAAAGCAAATATGAATGTGATGGTCAGGTGTCTGCAAACTTTGGGCCATATAGTGTAGATACTTAGATACATACTAAAGGTACAAAACCCTATTACCCTTGATGATACCACACTAGTGACAAGGAAAAGTACCTTGAGTTCTGAGAGGGTAGTGTTAAAAATGCAGATAAACTCCTGATACACTCATACCAAAACAACACAGATGCCAAGATGTCACCCAAATATCATCTGGTGGTCCTTTTCCAAAAAAAAAAAAAAAAGGACCAATGAGTTTAGATATAATGTAGATGTACTGAGTGTACTACTCTAGAGTCTTCACATTGATGTTTCACATTTTCTATTGTGCTACACTAATTCACCAAATAGACTACATAGCCTAAGGCAGACCGCGGTGCTGGATGTACACAGTATAATGTTTTCCTTCATGGGAAATGAGGAAACTAGTGATCCCGCTGCTAGGCGCTCTCTCCTTCTCTCCCGCCTGAATTAGCAGCGCGCGTGTGACGTAGCGCGCGCGTCCGCCGAGCCACAGCGGCGCGGAGGATGGAAAGGAGCTCTCTTCACCAAAAGCTCTCGTAGTGCCACACGAAACCATGTCTTCGACTAACAGTTTCCCGAATTTGGCGAGTATCGGCGACTGGGAGCCTCTCATCGCTGCCATTCCCGCCACCAAAGTTGAGCTGACGGTGTCGTGCAGGTGAGTGAAGCGCGCGCGCCCGCCCGCCTGCGCGCCCTGGCTGGCTCTGTCACGGGCGCACGCGGACGCATCTGGCAGGAAATTTCCGCTGAAAGCAGAGGGAAAGGTTTAAAACGCTGCAGTTTGAGATGTTCTCTGAATGTTGCCAGTGTGATATCTGGTCTATCTGAGCATGTATTTTCTATTTTCCCTCCACGTTTATAGAAACGCGTAGTCGCGTCTTGCAGAGCCTCCTACGTGTGATATTGGCTGTAAACGGAGTCCCCTTTACACAACCGAGAACGCAGATGTAGCCTAATCTCGCTTTTCATATTACAGCATGTTTACTGAATTCTGAATTGTTGATTTCTTTTCTGTTTAGCACTCTGTGCCCCCCAGTAGCTCTATGTTAAGAAGTTGCAGGCTGCAGTCATCGTCCAGCTCTATGCACAGTTTGTTTGTGCACAGTTTGACTGTGCACTGTTTTTCTATGCAATGTCTGTGCAGTTTGTCCGTGCACAGTTTGTCTATGCAATGTCTGTGCACTGTTTGTCACTGTTTGTCTGTGCACTGACTGTGCACTGTTTGTCTATGCAATGTCTGTGCACTGTTTGCTACTGTTTGTCTGTGCACTGTTTTTCTATGCACTGTTTGTCTGTGCACTGTTTGTCTGTGCACTGTTTTTCTATGCATTGTTTGTGTACTGTTTGTTTGTGCACTGTCTGTGCACTGTTTGTTAATTGAGCAGATTCAGCATTCATTTAGGCTTATTAAGGTCAAGTTATTCATCATCACAAACGAAGAACGAATCAGCTGACATTTTGTGGTATAATAATTATGCAGTATAATCCTAATAGCAGAAATATTTTTGTTTGTTTGCTTCAGTGCTTCCAGTTGTAATTATTTTCATCACAGCCTCTGAATTCATTTCCATCAGCAACTCTGAATTCAATACTGACTGGTAAAGATCAGTAAGGTCGTCACGAAGTGTTGTAATTTCCCCTTGACATGATACTATGATCACTGGTTTGAGTGAGCATCCTGAATGAAATGACAAAGAGAGTGACTATAGGTTATAGTCTGGGGCGAGGCAAGAAATCTGGGGGAACCTGAGAAACACTTATATCTCATTTCTGCAAGTATTGAAATTTTATTACTCAACCAAAGCTGTAAACAAATTGATTATACAGTATAGATATGCTCACAGTCTTTGTTTATTCATAACCTAAATATTTGGATTTTTAATACTTGCTTGTATAAGCGGTTTATGCTTTCATTCACCAAGGAATAAAATGTCTTTAATGTGAAGGTTCCACAGGTTTACACATCTCTTTGTGTAAAGATATACCTATAATAAAGATAAAGTATAATGTCTTTTGTGAACCAGAATAATGATTGCATTTCACAGTTCAGTGGTCTGTGATAAGGGTGAACTTTGAATGAAAAAAAATCAAGTTGCTAATTTTAGATATCAGATTAACTAAAACATAGCGTTTTTTTTAGCAGAATGAATGGTCACCGTACTCAAGCAGCCTTAAAACATTACCGTAATTTGGCTTTGGCAGTTTTTGAATTGCGTGCTTGTATTTTTTTTTTTTATTTGAGTTTGGTTTGCCAGTCATGCAATTTCTGACAAAGTGTTTGAGAACAGCTTTTTCAGCTAACATACATTAGGGTATGTATTTTAAAATATTGTACAATGGTACAATGGTTAAATTTGTTAATAAATACACTGACTCCTATACTGATTCTGTCCTTTCAATATAGCTTTAAATAAGTTAAAAACAATGCTCATTTTCCTTACATAGTATGTTACCTCTGTAACCAAGGTTAGGCCACTTGAGTTGAATAAAAGGAATTTCTTTGAGAAAACTAGTTAAAATGAAAATACTGATGCTTTGAAATAAAATTGTGTTTTGATTTTGCAGATTAAAATATATAGCAGTGGTGATGTTTCTTACATAATCCATACAGGCTCATTCTATCCAGTCCGCTGGGTGAGCGCAGTTAGAAGCTTAAGCTCTAGCACCAATGGATTGTATGGTTATCATTGTTAATATTCAGTGTTGGTACTCAATTCAGTGTAACGTAATTGAATTGTAACTTGACCATTTAACATTAACACACTGCTAAGAAAAAAATATTTTAATTCAGTAGCTAAACTTGCAAAGAATTGCTTACATGGTTTTGCTGTCTGGAATGCTTTGTCAAAAAATGTGTGCATGTTTTAAAGGTGTAGTCAGAAGTTAGTTATATCTGGCTCAAAATCCAGTCCACAGCCCCCAAAACACATGACAGTGTTGCCTAGGCTAGAATGCATGAATGTTAGTGTAAGAGGCAAACCTTTTTGCATTGAGAGGCAACATGATTGACAGGTATGATTGACACATCCTTGCCCTGACTGGTTGGATGTTAGTGGTCCATGTCATTTTGTTTTTTGTTTTTCTCCTTTTTACAGAACTTGGGGTGCCACTGACACTAAGGTTGTTCCTCTGAGCAGGTATTTTATTGAGGGTGCTAGAATGTTAGGGGAACTGGACCAGATTTGAAAAAGTTTTCTCACCTAAAATCACTGATCCCTCCTTTAAGTCCGAAACTGCAGAGCTAGCATCACTGCCAGCCTGACAGAGGCTGTGAGTGCACCAAGAATAACATGATAAATGAACATATTAGTGTAATGCACAATGTACTCTTGTTTACTCAATAGCCTCAACTATTATAGCTCCAAACAGTGAACATTCAGCTGCAGTGACTCCTTAGTTTTAAGCGAATGTTATGTTAAACTCTTGAAATAATGAACAGTTTTGTTAGGTGAAAACAGAAGCTATACGTCTGTCTCACACTGATGCTAACCTTTTAGTTAACCTTTTAATAGTCAAGAGGCAAAGAGTGTCTTTATTGACATGTGTGGTCTTTGTGTATTGAAGAGTGCAGAGTTGTAGGAGTCCAGTCAATACATGCAAACAGAGAAGGATAAAGGTGCCATGAATCAAATTTTAAAGCTGCACCAAAAAGCACAGCAAATCTTAAGACTGTGTACCGGCCCCAAGAGCATAGTCGGCAGCAGGAAGGCGGGTTCTATGATAATACTTTCTGTTATTTAAAACCTAATGAAAGTAATGTCTGTATATTGCAAAAAAGTAATATCTTCATTTGCTACATAAAACATTTCCATATTAACTAACTGTTAATACATGTCTGTGCTTGAAACAAAGTGTATTGGAAAAATACCACCATCGATTTAGACTTCTTACAGAAATCTGTCCTCTAAGACTGGTTATAAGGTTAAGTTACAATACATCCTACAAGACCTCCTAACAGACAGATTACAGTAATGGATGATGCCTCTTTAATATGCATACTTAAAAAAAGATTCACACACCACCACCCTGTCACTGATGTCATCTTTAAGACTGTTACTCAGATGAGTAGGCTTTCTGTTACCTGATCAGCCTGACAGAATGGAGGTATTTCTTTCATTTGCTTTTTATCATTTTTAGAAGCTGGACAGAGACCTATTTAACAGCTTTATCTGGCAAACACATCAACATTTTATAAAATTTTATGAATTGTACAAGCATCAAACATCATGGTTCATTTTTGAATGACAGAAGAATATTATCTTAAATCTCATTTTATTTTGGTTTTCATGCACAGTGTTTAAAAGAGATGTAAACAGGCAACTTTCTGATGATTTTTAAATGGCCCAGTGGCTGTGAGCCAGGACATAGCCTTATTATTGCAAACAGGAATATGAAGACAATGAAAATGGAGCATGTACAAATTTGCATGTGGCTTTTAAAGAGTCATGGCTCAAGTCAGAAAGTTAGACAATATTTCATACAACGCCAGCTCAACATTACCATTATAACGTTTTAATGATAACTGATCCGTAACGAAATGAAGTTTTAGCCTCAGAATGGTCTAGTGACATATTCCTAACATTCTTTTGCCTCCTATAGATGCAGATTGTGGCAAAAGCCTGTGATTTAATGAAATCCTGACCAAATTGGAATCAGTATATAATTACATGCTTAATGAGCCAGGGATATTAGCTTGTTTACAATCAGCCACTGTCACTTCAAACCTTTATGGATGAGTTCAGCACTGAAGATTATTTTCTGTTATTATGGAAGATAATTGTACCCATCATGGATTTTTACTAGGAGCTCCTTTAAATTAGAATAAGTAGGGATAGCAACTCTTGAAAGTATAGTGAGCAGGTGACAATAAAAGGCAACATAAAGACAAGAGTGCAGAAATAACATTCCTGTGTTCATCAGACTGCAATTGCAGGTGACAGCCAGCCTGTAACCCAGCTGGCTGACCTTATCTATCTGACTGCAAACAATCACTTCTAGGAAGAATAGGTTCCATCTCCCTTATGTCTGCGCTTGCCTTTGAATTCTAATCATGTCTCTTGTGTACATAATAGGTCATTTATTTAAAAAATCATGAAATTTCCACTACTGTAACTCACAGAACAGCATACAACCATTATACACTATCTATGCCAGAGCTATTTACATAATCTAGAGAAAGCATTTTGAATATTGAAAACAAATATTGTATTGACACAAAGGATGCAAAACATTTGCACAATGAAATGTGACAGAATCCATAGATTGGCCTCTATATGTAAATTAAATTAATTCAGCAGGCTATATCATTAATTCTGTAGTATGTATATGTATATCTTCATTACTATGGGGTTTCATCTCATATGTTTTGAAATGGTAATCCCTATTCTTATGACAGCAGACTTCAAAGGCTATTCTTCCTTTTCCTCCAAAGGCTTGAAGATAATAATAATAAAAAAAAGATATGCAGATTTCTCCTGGCAGAAGTCCCTTTCAGAAGCACATTTACTGCTGCATTAGTTTCTTCATATAAGTGTTTTCTGTTGCTCTCAGGATTTAAATGTGCAAAAGTGATGACCATTTTATTTCTCATCAGTACAGCATAATGGACTTATCAAGAGTAATAACAGCAAGTGTCCTTTGTGTGTAAGAAATCTGTTTTGACTAGTCATATTGAGGTGAAGTAAATCTATTCTATGATCTCAGCAAATAAGGGGCTGTGCTGGGAACTTTACATTTGGTGAATTTGTATTACTGCCATTAAAACTGTTTTAATAGATCTGAAATTTGTCAGAAGAATACAGCATGCTCTTATGTTTAAAAAATAACTAGCAATTTCCGCAGCTATATTTTTATGATGAGTTGCATAGATTGAGAGTGGGGTTAGCGTCATACCTTTTCTTCCAACTTAATTTGTGTAACATTGTAGAAAGTCTAACCACATCCAAACATCATACAAATTTCTCATGAGATCAAGAAAAATGACTAATTTAATAAAGCATCATTTTTGTAGAGGTTCCTGCTGTACTGGGTGAATATAGTTTTTTTTTAATGACGTGGCAAGCTGTTCTGGGATTTTACAGTGCACTCACAAAGTATTCAGACCCCTTCATTTTTTTCACATTTAATGTTGCAGCCTTATGTGAAAATGTTTTTTTCCAACATTTGGGGATTTTCTGCTGTTCTTCTCTGCAGATCCTCTCAAGCTCTGTCAGGTTGGATGGGAACAGTCGGTGGACAGCCACTTTAAGGTCTTTCCAGAGATGTTCCATTGGGTTCGATTGGGTTTGGCCAGGCAGCCAGAGTCCTGGCTGTTCCAAACTTCTTCCATTTAAGAATTATGGATGCCACTGTGCTCATGGGAACCTTCAATGCAGCAGGAATTGTTTTGTAGCCTTTCCCAGATCTATCCCTTAACCAAATTCCTGTCTCTGAGCTCTGCATGTATTTCCTTTGACCTCATGGCTTGGTTTTTGCTCTGATATTCATTTTCAGCTGTTAGACCTTATAAAGATAGGTGTGTACCTTTCCAAACCATGTCCAATCAATTGATTTTGCCACAGGTGGACTCCAATCAAAGTGTAGAACCATCTCAAAGATGATCCAGAGAAATGGGGTGCACCTGAGATAAATTTCAAGAGTCATGGTAAAGGGTCTGTGTTTTTTCTTTTTAATAAATTTGCAAAGTTATCACAAATCTAGTTTTTGCTTTGTCATTATGGGGTATGGAGTGTAGATTGATATGAAAAAAAAAGCATTTTAGCATAAGGATGCAACGTAAAATGTGAAAAAAAATGAAAGGGTCTGAGTACTTTCTGAATGCACTGTAAATGGAAATGTGCTGTTTTGTGGTAGGTCTTACGTGTTAATCTTTAATGCCAAGGATTCTCAACACACTTTCTCTCTTTCTGCATAGGCTCTGATAGACTCTGATATATAATGTGTTGAAAGAGCCATAAACGTTGAGCGTTCAAAGCTCTCAATTCTCACTAGTGTTCTGCATAGTGTACGATTGTGCTGTTTGAAATGCTTGAGTCTTGAGTTTGTTAAAGTAGCCTATACAGCATTTTTCAAATACCTTATTATTTTACCTTATTATGATTTTAATATGCTTACAAATAGATGATGACGGTTAAGCTGTAGTGTGTCCTGCAGCACCTGTTCTTCCCTTTTTCAGTGATGTCTCATGAAATCATTTGGGTTATAATGGTGAAACACACACACTCTGTCTAGCACGGAGGAGCCAGCTATCACTTGTTATCAGTTTCCATGGTGCAACAGAGGAGAGAAGTCGTGCATATGCACTGACAGAATTCCACTGGCCAAAAGCCTTCCTTAGGCTTACTGTTCTAGATGCATCACTCCTCATCAGTTGCTCCCATAACCACATGAAGTTCAGTTCTTTTCAGAGGCATTAAGTTTCTATGTTTCCCTAGAAATTGGGAAAATTGTCCTAGATGGTCTTAACTTTCTCATGGCTTTCACATCATTACTGAAATTTTTCCGTTTTTCATGGGGCCTTGAATAAGTAATATTGTCTTTTCCTGGCTCTGAAAATGTATTTCAGTCAGAGAAACGGTCATGAAAGGTTTATGCGTTAATGTAAGACTGTGGGAGTAGAGGAGAGATGGCACATTCTGGGTCCTTCTCTATCAACCTTGTATCTGTGCCATATGGAGACTTTATTCAGGGTCCATAAATTTTACATTTGGTTACAGTGGAAATCACTGGAAACGTAGTATTATTCAAGTTGTTATATTTATTATGGGTTCTTAGAGTTATTAGACTGTTTGACCTGCCACATGAATTGGATGGGTTTAATCCACATCTAAATCAAAAACTAAATCAAAAACAAAAAGTTACTGTCAACTTGAGTCTACAGAATGTAATGCAGTGTGTTCTGTAAGGCGAAAATATAGGAATAAAAAGCTCCATGTACTGAAGGATGTGGAATGTTTTTGCAGTCATAGGGGTCCAGACTGGAAAATTTTGAGAGCCTGTTCTAGTACCCTGCAATTTTGGATTGTCCCTCTAAAATTATATGCTTCATCAAATGACTATTCATGCTCATGCGTATGTGTTTAAGACCTTACATTTGTGTAACTCTGTAGGTAATTTCACCCTTGATTTCTTTTTCGCAGTACTCACATGATAACATGCTGATATGTTAAGCTGAGCTGCAGTGTGTGAACAGTTTGATATTATGGCCTCTGCTTGGAAGCTCATGTACTACTGCTTAATCAAGAACCAAAGGACAGATTAAATCAAGTGGCGAAACATGCATGGCTGCCCACAGTCATATTACAGAATATCTGGTGTGGTGTATTGAAACATTCTTCTATTTTTCTTATCTTCTCTAATTTTACAGAAATCTGCTAGACAGAGACACTTTCTCCAAATCTGATCCAAGTAAGCTTTTTCTTCTATACCTTCCATATGTCTCACATAACATCGCTTTATGCTGTGCTTGAGTGATCTTTAATGTGACTGCACCATTTTCCCTGGAGCGGTATATAAAAAAAAAAAAATCCAAATGCTACAGTCGTGACGTCATGCTTATTTCAGTTCTCACATGCCAAAAATAGCTTGGTACTGTTGTTCATTTGAGTGGACCCCAGCTACACTGTAGTCATCATCATTATTCACAGCACTTAATGATATTTTATTCTGAAACCTAACTGACAAAAGAGACAAAAACAAATCTGTGTTTACTTTACCCACTGGGAGGCAAAATAATCTGAATCAGTAATCAGTCTGGCCCAAGTTATATTACATTTACAGAGCACACTAGCCTGAACATGAATGTGGCAAGCAATGTTAATGCATCAGCAGCATTGCAGATAATATTACTGATGATTTGCTGTGTGCCAAATCAACAAGTGCGTGAGTAGGATTTTTTATTCAAAGTGAATTTAAGCATTTTATGTTATGCTCTCTTTTGCATGAATAGGCATGTTAGTCTATTGTCAACTCCGTAATTATTGTCACAAAAATAATAGAAATTACAATTACAGAAAAACAAACCCACACACATCTCACTTGCAGTGTAGGCCCTGTCCATTTTGGGTTCAAATCAGAATACACATAAAGATGCCAATGTTTTGAACAGTAAACAGATACAGAATCAGATAGTGGCATTACGGTACACCTCTACTCTTAAGCACACGTTTTCCTACAAAATATTGGTTTCAAAATTATTGGCACCCCCACCGTTCATATTTGCTAAAGCGTTCCCTGAAGCAAATAACACCACTCAGACTCTTCATGTAATCTCTAACAAGATTGAAGACACTTCTCTAAGCAGAGCATTTTAAGCTGTCTAATGTTTGTGTTGACTGAGCTCACATCTAGAGACCGGGACACTGGGTCTTCGCAAAAGATAAATTTAGTATGCGTAGTATGCATTCTGTATAATAAGATATATTTTGCTCATACAAATAATTTCGGACTTTTTATGGCCATGATTGTGCTTAATGATATTTTAGTTGTAATTTTTAAAATACGTTAACTGACTTGTGTAGCTCAACAATCATCTGTCAGTTTTGTGTTGAATACTCTTTTATTTTCTTTATGGTGATAGAGAACGTAAGGATTTTAGGCAACACTAGAGTTGATCAAAACCCAACAACTCAAAAGATTTTCTGTATACTGAAAGCAATTTGTTTGCATTTACTCTAAACATTAATACTTTAGTGTGCCAATAATTCTGACACATGTTTATGAGAAACCTAAGAAACTTATAATGATAGTGATGTTTTACTAGAAGAAAAGTTATCAGTTTCATCAACTGTTTGAGTGGAAAATTTTAATCATTGTGTGTAATGTTTATACGAAGACGTTTTACCCATTATTGTGAAGGGTGCCAATAATTCCAAGTTGACTGTAAATTAGCTGGAATTAAGATGTTCTCTAGAATAGGACAATGGTATGGTAAATGGGAATTGGCTGGTATGAGCGTGTTACATCGAGTAGAGCAGGGTGATTTTTGCTGAAAGTGACATTTCATATGTTTTATTGACTTTAATATTCAGTGTTGTCTAGTTTTACTGCAGCTGCCTTGCTAATGTTTCACTCTCTTTGAGGGCATATATAGTCTCTTTGCCTCTCTCTTTTTTTTCAGCAGTCAATCAGAGCAAGCCTGAGGACAGAACGCTTGTGAATGACTTAATGAATCAAATAATACTCCTGAAGATATTTTGCTAAAATATTTTTATATTACTTATCTTGCCTTTGAGTAAGGCAGATATTAAGGTGTATTACTGTGAATATTATTGTGTTAGCTCAAGTAAAAATAGACTCCAGTTGTGGACTCCTGGTTTGATTCAGTCTCGCACCTCCCTGAATGCTCAAGTGTTTTTATGTTTTGCGACTGGCCTTGGTACTGAAGAAAGTGTTCTTTAGGTGAAGTGACCCATTTAATTGAGGCCCAGTGTCTCCTCCAGCTCAGATAGCTCTCTCTTGTGCTCAAACATGTAAAGAGAGAATATGATGGTTAATATAGCCTAATACTTTGTAGTCTCACATGTCTGGCATATGTAACATCATGTAAGGAGTTTTTACAAATTCAGCATGAAACCTGCAGAGAGTGAGAGAGAGAGAAAGAAGACAAGCTACAAACAAAGAAATTGATAAAATACAGCACTCAGTATACCAACATCTTATGTACAATTGGAAATTAATCATTTCCTTATGTAGCCCATGTAACAGCTGTACACAAGTTAGTGGACACCTGACCATCACACCCATATGTGGTTCTTCCCCAAACTGTTGCTGCAAAGTTTGAAGCACACAATTGTCTTTCTATGCTGTAGCATTACAGTTTCCCGTCACTGGAACTAAGGGGCCAAAACATGTTCCAGCATGACAATGTACCTGTACACAAAGGAGGTCCATGAAGGCAGAGTTTACCAATTTTGGAACGAAGAACTCGAGTGGCCTGCACAGAGCCTGACCTCAACCCCAATGAACACCTTTGGGATGAACTGGAACGCTGACTGCGCACCAGGCCTCCTCATCCGACTTCATTGCCTGACCTCACTAATATTCTTGTGGCTGAATGAACACAAATCCTCAAAGCAACGCTCCAAAATCTAGTGGAAAGCCTTCCCAGAAGAGTGGAGGTTATTATAACAGCAAAGGGGGACTAAATATGGAATGGGATGTTCAAAAAGCACATATGGGTTGTGATGATCAGGTGTCCCCACACTGTTGGCCATATATTGTATAGAAGTTAAATAACCACACACATTTTCAACTTAACCAGCTCTCCAACTCAAAGCTTGTTTTTTTTTCTTGAGACCTCTGAATACTCATGAATATTCAGAAACTGACAGCAAATGAATTCATATTGATTACTTGATGAATGCTGCTTCTCAGATAAACTTTCACAGGCCAGTCTGGTGCAGAATATAAAGTAGAAGAAGTGGAAATATTCAACTGTGAGGGCTGCAGAGACTGAAATTATGACTCAGTACTTTAAAAAATAAACACACAATGGAAAAGCTGGTTTTATATGTTATATTCTGAACATTTTATGATGCATCTTACTGCCTGGTGAAAAAATTAGGCAGATGTATGGTAAGTATTACATAAAATCAGCTTTATCATAGTAGTATAATCATAATTTTGGAAAATGGTGGAAACGGGAATTCACAGTGAAGTGAATTTTCTAAACCATCCCAACATTTTAAATGCTTAACACTTGTCAGAGGCACTTTGTTTTTGTTTTTGTTTTTTTTAACAGTTTGCTTTTTTTTTTTTAATATATCCAAATTATTCCTTTGTTGTTCTCTTTATGTCCTGCCATCCACAGTACATTTGGCTTTTGGTTTACACACAGAATTGAATTATTCACAAATGTTGTCATATATTGCATCTCTCTCTCTCTCTCTCTCTCTCTCTCTCTCTCTCTCTGTGTGTGTGTGTGCCATCTAAAATTTTACTGTTACATCTGAACTTGCTATGGCTCTACCTTTCCAGGGAAAATTCCACCTTCTTTTCACAAATTATTTGCAAGACATCCATTACATATGCAATTTATCAAATTGGTACTCTTTATTTGGAACTTTAGTAAATCAGGGCCTCAGATTAGTGAGTTTATACTTATACAGAGACTCATACAGAGTCACCGAGGCAAAATTAGGGTACACCAGTAAATTAGCTCAATAACAAATGGCAGTGCTTGCACGAAGAAACCACAATAGGTACAGATATGAAAAATCTTCTCAGTGTTGTTGCTGCTCCCTAATGTCAAAATACACAGTGAGCCCATTCTCACTATACAACCTACTGTAATATTAAAGGTACTTGAGCCTGGGGAAGGAGGAAGGAGCATTGAACAGAGACAGGGAACGGGGAAAGATAACTGCAAGGATTTTGAGTCTGCGCTAGTCTGAGCTTCAGATGGAACAAACTGAGGACACAAAGCTATATCTATTATGGCCAAAGGCAAAAGCCTGACCTGTCCAGAATATATCTCTGACCTGTAGAAAAACAGCAACATATTTTGCTAAGATGTAGTATACACCATATACTTATCACTACAAAATTATATTGTAGTAATGGGTATTAACTAGTGTTATCTGAAGTAAAATGTGTGTTTTAGATGATATTAATGTCTTCCTTGATTAAGAAAGTCATTTTTTGGTGTGTAGTTAGTATCACTGTGTTACATCATGTAATGTTTTTATGGACGTGTGTTAACAGTGGCAGCACCACATCATGGGGGACAACCAGGGGAGAAGTCCCAGGCCTAGTTCAAGTGGCAGCCCAGGAGTTTTTAGTAGTCCATTGACTTATAGAGTAAAACCGTCTGTAATACGTCTATTTAATCAAGTTATGATGGTCAGAGTGTAGGTCTATGCCTCATTTGCAGCTCATCTGATATGTAAGAGAATATTTCCTCTGTTTGTAAAATGGTTTGGTCTGCTGCGTTTTCCATGCCTTTTGTGGCTAATTACAGATAGTTTCTCATTTGTAGGGGGTCTCTGGGTATTAGCTGCTTTCATTCATGCCAAAAAAAGAAATAAACGGAGAAAAGAAAACAAAAAAGGAAGATGGACTAACTCAAAATGGCTAACTCAAGTTACTTAAATGACTGGATATTGTACTAGTATGAGTTATAGTTTGATTTTGTGTTACAACCATTTACATTTTGCGTGTGTGTTTCTTTGTGGCCTCTTTTTAAATAGTTTGTCACCAATATGCACTGCATGTCTGGTGACAAGCTTCAGTTAGGCCCATTGTACACACGTGAGTATGTGCATTTAGTTCAGAGTGCAGGTGAAGGTGTACGGATTAAAATGCAATATTTATTCCATGCGATCTACTTCATAAAAGTGTGTATCACTCCTTCTGTGTGTTTGCCTGTATGTATTTGTGTTCTTTTAACAGTGGGATGCAGCTGTTATGCTCCAGCTGACGACGAGCCTCTCTCACACACAGCTTTAATGAACATACAGATGCGTGTGACTACAGGCTTCTCATTATTCACTCACTCAGCATGGCTGATTTCACTCACTCCCTCTTTCTTACACACGCACACATACACCAACTATCTGTCTCTACAGCTGAGTCTTCCCATTATGCATGCTGTAATATGACCTTTTCAGCTGTTTGTAAACTGTAAACTTTTCCTTCCTTTTTCAGAATTTAGAGTAAAGTAGAAGTTTTCTAGTAATGGTGGGATGAAGAGGGTTTGCCAAAGTGTGTGACATAGCTTTTGCTTTTTTGGCATGGGTAAGGGAGAAAAATAGGATGGAAAGTAGAGAGTTGGAAAGATGAAACTGTATTGCATTTTCTCTCAATCGCTCTCTCTCTCTCTCGTCTGCCTGCCTTCTCTCATGCACACACACACACACACACACATTCCATCCCTGCTTCTGGACACTTTGTGAGATTTACAGTGCCATCAGCTGCCGCAGTAGTGTGCCTGTAGAAGCTTCAGCGTCTTGCTTTGCTCTCATGCACCCAGGCACTTGTGCTGACTCCATCTCTTAGCCTTGCTGACGTGATTGGGCCAGTCGCACACAATTAGAGCGCCTGACTACACACTCCGGCCAAAAGACACAAAATTCAGGGGTTCCAGCATGCTAAATATAGATCTATTCTCATGCTGGGCAGCCAGCGCTGTGTGTGGTTGGTGTGTGTGTCCGTGTGTGTGTGTGTGTGTGTGTGTTTGTGGGTCTGTGTGTCTCTGTCACATAAAGAGTATGAAGTGGAAGGATCATCATGTGTGCAGATTCAGGCTATTGTGTTTCAAGCTACTACACAGCTGAAGTAAAATTTTTCACACACACACACACAATCTCATCTACCCAGGCAAGACCGCAGAGCTCAATAAAGCAGCACATTGTAAACTCCTGAGCTCTCTGGGGTCCAGTTCCACTGGCAGGTTAGAGATTATCACACACTCAGGGGATGATAATGCTTTTTTTTTAATTAGGCATATTTTTAGAAGCACCCTGATGGAAGAACAGCCAAGCAGATGGACAGAACAAGAGAGAAGCTCCAAATTATTTCAGACCCTTGTCAAGCACCCTACTGAGAAAATCAGCTTATAACAGCAAGACTGAATTTACCAGTGAGGATTTGTTAGTGGCCATGTAGGATATATCAAGGCTTTGTTTTCTTGCTGTAGCGCATATTAATATGAATTAGTATGAATTAACATATGTGTTGTTGTTGATGTTTAAACACAATTTTGGGGCGTAGCATCTATTTGAAACGTAAGAGGGACAGAAAAACACCATAATGGTTTTCACCATAATATTATAATGGTTGAAAAAAAAATTCCTTTTAAACAATCTTATGTTGATAAATGTCTGAGAAATGGTTTTAAAGCTTTCTGATCTGTTGAGAATGTGCCTTGATAACGTAACATCACACCAACCTCAGTGTGAATGAACTGTAAAACACTTTTTTGGGCAGCCTAAGGCTCACGGTTCAGTTGTATTCTAGATTAGTTATACAGAGTTATGTACTGGAATGTAACCAAATATACAGTACATTTCTACAATAGGTATATACAATATGATGCTTGACAAAACGTGCAGGGAACAAATAGTTAGAACTACTGAACATCTAGTGGTTAAGCAGTTAATTCTTACCTGGAAATCATGTAAAAAAAAAAAAAAAAGTAGAACTCAGTGTTATTGATGTCGATGATTTCTGCCTCCAAGAAATCTAATTCTTCTTGTTGCTAATTTGTATAGCTGAAATACCCTTAAAATATACTTCAAACAGGAAGGAAGCTATTGAAGAAAACCTGTTTCAGACATTTGAACTTCTTGTAATCTTGTCCCTGTTTGGATCAATTCCCAGATGTAATCAGTTCATCTGCTGGTTACAATGTTAGTTCCATATAATCCTACAAACATTCAAAATGATTCGAAAAAATAAAGTCTGTTTATATTTGAAAGACAATTTCAGCACCACTCAGTAACCAGTAGCATGTCTGTACAGAGACATGCTATAATCCAGTCATTCTATGCAAACATTTGTTATTTGCTGCTCTCAGTAACAGAGGTTTCTTCAACTGGGTCAGCTCTACTATCTCATAATTGAAACATATTTGAAGCCAAAAAAGAAATATTTTCTCATTGTCAGCATGAAACGCATTTGCAGACACTGCGCTTACCTAATTCTTAGTGAAACAGTTCCATTTCTTTTTCATTTTTTTCTGAGACTTTTTCTGAGCCTCATTTTCGAGGTCAGTTTTAGCAAAGCCAGTGGAGTAAAAGGATAAAAATGTGATGCATGCATGGTGTAGATCGTGTCTATGCCACAGATCAGCCTCTCTTACCACAGCTCATTACTAGCTCTGTTTCCACTTACTTACCACTGAGTTACCATAGGCATTAAGTTAAAAATAATTTTCTATAAATTTAAATTAAATAAACTTTCAGTAAACAAAATACAGTCACTAGGGTGTGTGTATGTGTATGCATACTAGTGAAATGTCTTTTTATTTTTAAGGCATTTGAAATGTTTATTCCTCTTATTGGATGCAGGTTAAACATACAGTCAGGTCCATAAATATTGGGACATCGACACAGTTCTAACATTTTTGGCTCTATACACCACCACAATGGATT
>CM075011.1:13170222-13195076 GCA_037576675.1 Pangasius sanitwongsei | reverse complement strand
TCCATTGTGGTGGTGTATAGAGCCAAAAATGTTAGAATTGTGTCGATGTCCCAATATTTATGGACCTGACTGTAAAATAAATTGCTTTGAATTCTCATAAAAACTACATGTTTCATCATACCACAGTGAATTTCCACAAGCTCGGACTGTTTGCCTTTCAGATTTAAGCTCTGCAGGTGCGTCCCTGTTACAGACACTGCTTTTCGATTTGCATAATAATGTTTTTTGTCTTCATTGAGCTGACAAGCAAACACTAAAAACTTCACCCCTCTGCACTCAGGATCACACACCTGCCATTTTTCTGTCTCTCTTCATTCTTTCCTCCTGTGTTTCTGCAGTTTGTGTGCTTTACACTCAAACGGTGGCAAGCAGGGAGTGGAGAGAGGTGAGTGAGTGTGTGGAATCTAAAAGTAATTGCCTCATCACTCTTCTGTTTGTGATTAAATGCTTACTGAGTGCTGAACTCTTTAAACATACTATACATTAGTGTCCTTAAAAGAAGAATACACAGTGGCAGATCAGTGAATACATCAGCCATTCAATAAATGTTCATTGTCATAAAGTCCTCATTCATAACCCCATACATTTTGAATTCTGCTGAAATACAAATTACAATGATTTATATATATAAAAAAGTTGCTATTTGCACATAAGCTGATGTTCCATTTATTTGCTCTAAAAATTCACTAGATAGTAGCCTATAGCAAGTGTGATACCCTCTCAACTTAATTTTGAGGCTGTGTCATTATTAATTATATAATGGCATGAGCTGCTACTGAGAATACTGCTCAGAATATTTAAAGACATCTATATGATGTTGTACACATGCCAATAATTGATATTGTACCAAACCAGGTCATAAAATACTACATAGGAGCAGCCAGCATGAGTGGAGAGCATTTGCATGTTGTTAGTGGTAACATTTTGCACATTTGATGTGTATGTTTGTTTCATGCAGTTTGGGAGAACAGAGGCCATCAGTAATACCCTGAACCCAGACTTTGTTCGGAAATTCATCCTCGATTACTTTTTTGAAGAGAGGCAGAATCTACGCTTTGACCTGTGAGTATCAATAACGTGTGCATGTGAGTGTAATTATGTATAACACCCTTACAATAATTCACCATGGCCTTTTGGTGCAAAAGATACCCATAGTTTTGAAGCTGTGGATATATAGCATATGTCTGTGATAGCTTTACTATTACTGCCTAAACTTTCTGAACTTGAAGGAAAATTGAGTGGAGTTGCAGAAATGCTTGATAAGAGCTACCTGTATATCCAATGTGTGGTGGCTGCTGTACTTTTAATTATGTGACATATAAAATTTCAGTAAATACCATACTCCTGGAATTCACTGGGTTTGTGCATTTCAAAGATTCACAAAGATTCCCACACACACACACCCACGCATACTCACGCACAAACCCACACCCACCTGTAAGGCAAAAGCTTGCTTGAAGTTGCTGAAGCATATAATTTACAGGGACCAAGAAATTACATTTTCGAATTAACTTCAGTCATCAGTCACCATCCCACACAAAGATCAAACACACACACACACACACACACACACACACACACATACACACACACTATGACTATTAAAGCATATATAGTCAGGTCCACAAGTTGGACAGTGACACAATTTTTGTAATTTTGCCTCTGTAGGCCACCACAATGGATTTGAAATGAAGCAATCAAAATGTGATTGAAGTGTAGACTTTCAGCTGCAATTCAATGAATTTAACAAAGATATTGCATTAACTGTTTAGGAATTACAGCGGTTTTAACAGAGTCCCTCCATTTTCATTTTCACAGAGTCCCTCCTTTTTCACAGGCTCAAAAGTAATTGGACAAACTAACATAATCATAATTATTAATCATAAAAATTAATGTTATGGCTGATTGGTGTATATAGATTTTTATTTTATGACTTCTTCATTAATGAGTCAGTACACAACCATTTTAGATTTCCAAACATTAGTTTTCCAGCACAAAATTAAATGTGACAGAAAAATGTTTGTATGTCAGTAAAGAAATCAGCATATTACCTAAGAGACACCTTTCAGACAAAATAACATAATGAAGGCTGCTGGGTTTTGCTGCAAAAATAAGAAGCAAGTGCAACAGTCAAATTCTCCAGAAGAACTGTGTCTGTTTCTGTAAGATGCTCAGTAACACTTACAGCTCATTTCTTTATAAAACTGCACCTGAGACTACTATTTTTATTTAAAGCAAAGGGTTGTCAAGGGTTGCCACACCAAATATCGACTTTGTTTCATTTATTACTGTTTACTTTATAGTATTTTTTTAATGTAGAAGCATTTAATTTCATTATTTTGGCAGTATAATAATATTATAATGATAATATATTTCATTATATTATCATTATTTAAATGTTAAATAAAAGTATCCTTATACAAAACCTCACTATTGACTAGTGATTATACATTTTGCCTTGTTAAATAACATGACATTTTTTTTATCTGTTTATTATGAAACTTAGATTATGCAGATCCTCTGCCATACAAGTTTGTTTCTTCCTGTATTATAGTGTTGAGGTCAGGAAGAGTGCACTGATAGCTAAGGGGGAGACTGTGTATTATACTGGTGGAATGAGTGAACATAATCTACAATAAAGTTTCTTGTCTCTCCCTACAGGTACGACCTCGACTCAAAGAGTGAAAATCTGTCCAAACATGTAAGTGAGTGATGGTGCCATATAATCTGTGTTATTTGTGTGGCAGTCTGAGAAAATCCAGTGGTTTTGACTGTGGCAAAATTGTGTGACAAAATTATTTAAAAAATTGCAGATTTTGAGCAAGTTTTTTTTTATATTATATATATATTTCACCAAAAAGACAAGGAAAACTTTTTTTTTTTATCTTATATATATTTGAAATTAAATGCTTTTTAATCCTCGTTTAACAATTGCTGTGGCAAAACAGGCAGTCTGCCTGAAAATGTCTAAAACCTTGCTAACTCACACGATGAATGTCAGGCTTTGATGAGATTGTTGCATAGCTGTGTGCAACAGGAAGATGGAAATTATTTGGTTTGTAATCAGATACAATAAAGTATAATGTTACTTGTGGGTGAGACACATGTAAAAGAGAAACATGTTTTAGTTCAGGAAAGCCTGGAGTTTTCATTTGACTATATACGATTGAGATCAAAATTAGAGAACAACCTACAATTTCCTAAATTTCAAGGTCACTGCTTAGTAATATTTGAAATTATCTAAACAGGAGTAAAAGAGCAGTTTTTTTAAGCATATTTCATAAGTTACATATATTTTGAAGCACAGAATAAAAAACTTCAATGAGATTTGAAAAAGAACACATCAAAATTAGAGAACACTTTCAGATACCTCCCAGTTATTGGTGTTAATCTGGCACCTGGTGCTAATTTCTTTAATTATCTGACAAACCCTATTTAACTGGCAGCCTAAATTTCCAGTTTTCACTGATTTTGCAATATGATGAGCCGTTCTAAAGTGACTGAAACCCTCCAGCAGCAGGTTGTCCAGATGAAGGCCAAAGGGCTGACCCTTTCAGCCATAGCAAGAGAAGTTGGTCATTCCAAATCTGTGATTTCTAGAATATTGCATCTTTACAATGTCACAAACTCATTCAAGTCCCCCAAGAAGCCTGGTCGTCTACGAAAGACAAATGCAAGAGAGAACAGGATAATGCGGAGAATCTCAATGGGCAATCGGTTCAACACTGCAGCTGGGATTGCTCGCCAGTTCAGCTCTGAACAGAGTAAGGTTCTGTCTCGTCATATAGTATCTCGACGTTTAAGAGAATTTGGACTGAAAGCCCATTCTGCAGTGACCAAACCTCTCATTAGCAGAAAGAATCAAAAGGCTAGACTAACCTTTGCTGAGGAGCATGTTGTGTGGACAGAGGAGAACTGGTCCAAAGTTCACTTTAGTGATGAAAGCAAGTTTAATTTATTTGGGTCCGATGGGAAACATTATGTTCGGCGTCAAACTGGGGAAAGACTGAACCCAATGTATGTAAAGAAGTCAGTGAAATGTGGAGGGGGAAGTGTCATGGTTTGGGGGATGTTTTCTGCAGCAGGAGTTGGGCCTCTTATACAGCTACATGGCAGAGTGAATGCAAATGTTTATCAGACCCTTCTTCGACAACATGCGGTTCCTTCCCTGCGTTCATCACCCAGTCAGCCAGCAATTTTCATGCACGACAATGCCCCCTGTCACACAGCAAAACGGGTAAAGCAGTTCCTTGAAGCTGAAAACATTGAAATAATGAAATGGCCAGCCCAGAGTCCTGATCTAAACCCAATAGAAAACCTCTGGAAAATCCTTGGCGAAAATGTTTTGGCCAAGAAACCCACTACAGTCACCGAACTGTGGAAGAGCCTGGAAGAAGAGTTGACCAAAATCACACCAGAGCAGTGTGAGAGACTAGTGACGTCCTGTGGCCGCGGATGTGCTGAAGTCATTCAAAGCAAGGGCCTGTACACTTCCTACTATTCGTTGACTGTTGTATCCTTCAGAAATTTTAGCTGTAATCTTTCTCCGTGCTACAGTCATTGCCGTTCTCTCATTTTGATCATTGCGTTTTCTACAAAATAAAGGTTTTTTGGTGAAGTACCTTGGTTATTTTGTAAAACACTGTTCTATTAGCATGTTATAGCCACAACAAAAATTCCTTCAGATGTTGAGCAATGAAGATTACATTATTCCTGAAAAAATCAAGTGTTCATAAATTGTTCTCTAATTTTGATCTCCACTGTATAGTTAAAAAAACAAACAAACAAACAAAACAAATTTCACTATGTGAAGGGTTTTCCCAGCTCACCACACATGCTTGTGTGTGTGTGTGTGTGTGTACTCATATCTCAGTGATGTTTTTTTACAACAGCATATGAGTATGTAGACATTGAATGTAAATGAAAGTGGAACACATTCCCTAGGATTTATAAGGTCAGGAATAGGGGTCACTTAATATCTATCTGGAGAAAGTGTTTCAAGAAAGAATTTGTTCTTTTCCTTGTTTCAGAACTGACAGTTTTATCACATCGTCTTTATATCATCTTTTAGCTGCTGCAGATTTTAGATGCTAAAATAATCTCAGATTGTTATTAGGCTCATGTTACTGACAGTTTCCTATCATTCTAACCCTTTTTAAACACTTGTGATACACAGCAAGACTTGGAGACAAATATTCACAAATACACACACTATGCACTTTGCACCGGAACTGCAGAAGTTTCAGGATCTGCAGTGAGTACTCTCTGGACTGTTACTCCTGCTCAACTCAAGGAGATATTATGAGTATCGGTGGAAAGGAGTCTGGCATGTAATTGTTCTTAAATTGTTTTTTATTGTTTTGGGCTTTTTTTTAACTAACACCCTTGTGTATAGAACAGTTCTCAATAATTTAAGTGGTGCTTTTGCAGCTATATAGTAGTTTGGCAGTATCATTAAAGCTGACTCCCTTATTGCTGCTTTGTGCTATGAAAAGCGTGTCCTTGGGGAGAGCAGCTTTACCTGCTGTGTTTTTCCTCTCCTCAGCTGAGTGAATCTCCGGGCCCAGTGCTCTGTATTAAGGAGCTGACTCAGTGGAAATAATTGGCAAGGTTTCCACATTTTGCTGTTACACATCCGCAATCAAAGGCTAATGTGAATCATCAGTTGCACGAAAGATTGAGTTAATGAAGCAGTGATCTTGAATAATTATCCAGATGAACGGAAGGCATTAGCTTCTGAGTGTCCCATGTGAGTAACAGTTAATTGCAAATGCAATGAGCAGCAGCAAGTGGAGAAGTTGTGAAGAAGTGCTGGCATGTTTAATGTGTGTGCTAAGGTAAGGTGAGGCTATTGTGTAATTTACACCTGCATGTATTCATTTCTCAGCTGTGGGGTTTTTTTTTTCCCATTTGTACGTGCAAGCAGTGTGACAAATGGGAGAGACATTTAAAATTAAAATATAAATGCACACAACAAATTATAAGCCTTCTTAATAATATTATATAAGCTTTATTATTATCACACCTGCGTGTTAAGGGTAAAATAATAATAATACTGATCATGGTTATTTTGCTCAAAATTGATATTACAATTATTTCTTACAGTTATTCACTGTATTATTTATTTAGTGTAAAACAAAAAAAAAAAACAGGCTTTTATTTTACTTCATGTATAATAGGCTATGGATGTTTCTAAAAATTATGGACCAGATTCAATTTGGGGAGTATTCAAAAAATAGTATTGTCCTTAAATGGCATTCCAAAGGATTTTTTGTGTATGTACATTGCTCAAAATATGAATTTCATACCTGTCATACCTATTACCGCACCAAAAACCAAAAAAAAGACCTTGGACAAATGTTGCATTGGAATTTATTTCAACAGGAAAAGATTTTGTCTCTACTCTGGGTTAGCAGACTACAGACCCATCATCAGCCCCTTCTTCCTAGGGTTTAATCCTAGATTTGATTAGGGAGCAAAAACTGCCTAGCTCAACTGTCAGTTGACAAATTAGCATTCTGAACAGTTGAGAATATATTAGCCATGCGGCAGAGACACATATAGAAAAAAACCCTTCTGAGTTAAGGCCACACTATATCCCAGCTTGTTAGGAAGCTGGGGTCAGACATGATACAGCACCCCTGGAGCAGAGAGAGTTAAGGGCCTTGCTCAAGGATCCAACAGTGGCAGCTTGAACCCCCAACCTTTTGGTCAGTAACCCAGGGCCTTAACTGTTCAGCCACCACTGCCCTAAACACTGCACCATCTGAGGCTAGAACTCACAACCTTGGCATTGCTCTGCTTCATACTGTCTTAGAAGTACCATGTGCTAACTGATTGCACCACTGGAGCTCAGCACTTATAGCACCTTGTATTCCCAGGCAGCCTCCCATCCAAATACTAACCACACCCGGCTCCTTAAAGATATACCCACACTAGTATGCATTTTAATGTGTGTAACCTCATGGACACTTCCTGACATGTAAATCATCTATGATATTAAGTGTGTGTGTGTATATGTTGTGTGTGTCATCAGGACTTCCTGGGCCAGATGTACTGTACTCTTGGAGAGGTGGTTGGCTCCCCAGGTAGTCGTATGGAGAGAACACTCATGTGAGTATTGTTTTTGAGCTCTAACTTCACCCCTTCCCTTCCTCTCTCCTCACAAACCTAAGATCATATCCACCTCTGAAATGGTGTACCTGCCTCTCATGTCATTTTCTGAGCAGTATATTCAAATCTCATTAAATACTGTGTGTTTAATAATGCATACTCATTTTCGTTCGTGTATAGATCGTGTACGCATTGGTGCATAGTGAATGTGTGAATATTTCATGTGCTTGAGTGTGTGTGTGTGTAGATAAATGGATGATAGGCCCAGTGTACAGGGACATGTCTAGGCATCACTACCTGATGATGGTGTATGAATGTACCTCTCTCAAGGAGTTATGTAAGCAGAGATTCATTTATTCATTCATCTTTTCATTCATTATTTGTCAAATAAGACAATCAAACGAGTCAAATGAAAAACTTCTTTTTTTTTTGCAAATAGTTGCAACAAAAGGGTATCATTGTTCTACATAATCTCCATTTCATTTGATGCAAGTGTTCCAGTGTTTAACAAGTGTCCATATTCCTCGAGAAACTATTTGATCACACAATCTATACTCACTCATCCACTCATTGGGCGCAGTGCTGGCTCAGTGGTTAAGGCTCTGAGCTATTGAAGAGAAGCTTGGTATTACCAAACTGCCACTGTTGAGCACTTGGGCAAGGCCCTTAACCCTCTCTGCACCAGGGGCATCGTACAGGGATATCATGCTCTGATACCAGCTTCCTAACGCAATGGCATATGCAAAGAAAAGAATTACACTGTACTGTACTTGTATATGTGACTTTTATTCATTCATTTGTTTGCTGTATCCTGGTCAGGGTCATGGTGGATCCAGAGCCTATACCAGGAACTTTGGATGCTAGTCCATTGCAGGGCACCATGCACAAACACTTTCACACACTCATTCACACCTTGGGGCAACTTAGGCAGTTAACTCCATCAGTAATATTTAAATATTTAAAATACACAATTGTATAACACAAATTACAGTGATTAGACTCTAATATTAAAGTACTTAGATGAGACAGATATGGATGTCTTACCAAAGGCGTTAATATGTAATTTTATCCATCATACACTGGAGCAAAACAGTAAAAAGTCATTTCAGGTAATTATGCTTTCCAGAAGGCTTTGTGGTATGTATGTGCAATCAGCCCTACACAACAATGTTGGTTACTCATAAGTACACATTTTTATCACTTGTAAAAGTAGTCCCATTTATTTGGATTTAAGCTAGAGATGCAATAGACAGCTCAGGTGAAAAATACTGGAGTATTCCTTTAACATAGCTTGAACATATACTGTACATATTCATTTATTTATTCAATCATACAGCACAGTATAAACCAACTCCTTCAGACTACACTGCAGTTTGTAGGGTTCTTATTAAAAATATAACACAGACTAAATCACACTTCACTAACTTTCTACCAATACCACTAAAATCAAGAGGAAACGACACTGCTTTCATTTACCTCTTCTCTCTGTCTAATGCAGACTCTCTACCTCAAGAGTTAAAGCAGAGCGTTAGTGTGTGTGTGTGTGTGTGTGTTTTGTGGTAATTTAGGAGAGTGGCCATCTCACTGCAACAAAGGGGGTAGCGTACATTCAATGCAGATTAAAGACTTGCTTCAATTATCCATTGATTTCTGGCTACACCCTATTCCATCATCCTATGATATTTTAGAAAACTACTTAGCAAAATTGAAACAACCACTCAAAAAGGCATAGCAGTCCTTGAGTGGCAGTGGGGGACCCTGAGGTTGGGGTGAGTCAAGTCCAAGTATGTTTGATGACACTCATTAAACCTCCAATGTTGCATAGAATTCCTAGACATATGACTAATCTGAAGACGAATAAATACGTATTCTCTCTGATGATATTTTAGAACTTTTTTTTTTTCTATCTAGCCTATTAAGTGCAGATGTGGAACTGTGTTTTCGGAGTATGAATGCAAGCTGAAATCATACAAGTCTGCCAACCACAACAGTTGAAATCTATTGCAACAGTTTGCTCAAAATTTACAAAAGCAGGTTTTATGTCAGCAGATGCCTGTTTGAATAAGTCTGTAATTGTTTAAATACTGTTATATCCATTGCCATGAATGGCTTAAGTAGCTGTTTTGTGGCCTTATGAAATAAAGTATTACTGAATGTTTTTATAGTATATGTTGTAGCATTACCAGAATACTACATGACACAAACTAAAATGTGTCTTATAGGGGCATCCCTGGTAAAAATTGTGGGACAATCATTGTTAAAGCAGAGGAACTTGGAAATTGTCGGGTAAGTCCACTTTTTCATTTGTTGTATGGGTTTGTACACATAATCCTCCTTCTTATCTACGTTTTTTGTTAGACAGTCTTCACAGCTATAATATACTGCCTCTGTGCTTCTGTCCTTTCCATAGAAACATTTCTGTTGAATAATTAATATACAATATGCTCAAATGCTCATACACACATGCTCAAGGCCCACTGCACAGCTGTTTATGCTTTGTTTGTTAGGAATCAGCAATGCTGCAATTTTGTGGAAACAACCTGGATAAGAAGGACTTTTTTGGCAAGTCAGACCCATTTCTTGTCTTCTCGCGCAGCAATGAAGATGGAACGTGAGTGTTTTACCAACACCTCCAACAGGATTAACACTATTATAATATAACATGATATAATATATATATTATAATATAACAGCATTATAACCTATTCTCTATCTCAGTCTTAGTTAAAATCAGGAGTCATGAGCTGAGGAATGAGCTTTTGTGTAGCGTGTCTTTATTTTGGATATTTTTTTGGATATACACTCACCATCCACTTTATTAGGAACACCTGTATACCTGCACATTCATGCAGTTGTCTAATCAGCCAATCATGTGGCAGCAATGCAATGCATAAAATCATGTAGATACAGGTCAAGCATTTCAGGTAATGTTCACATCAAACATCAGAATGAAGAAAAAGTGTGAACTCTGTGACTTTAACTGTAGCATGGTTGTTGGTGCCAGATGGGCTGGTTTGAGTATTTCATAAACTATTGATCTCCTGGGATTTTCACATACAATAGTCTCTAGAGGTTACACAGAATGGTGCAAAAAACAAAAAAACATTAAGTGAGCAACAGTTCTGTGGGTGGAAATGCCTTGTTGATAAGAGAGGTAAGAGGAAAATGGCCAGATTTGTTGGAGCTGACAGGAAGTCTATAGTAGCTCAAATAATCACTCTTTATAACCATGGTGAGCAGAAAAGCATCAGCTTCAGATTCTTGTTCTTGACTGATGTGATCTTCTGCTGTTGTAGCCCACCCACCACAAGGTTTGATGTTTTGTGCATGCTCAGATGCTTTTCTGCTCATCAAGGTTGCAAAGAGTGATTACTTGAGTTACTATGTCTTTCCAGGCAGCTCAAACCAATCTAGCCATTTTCCTCTGACCTCTCTTACTAACAAGGCATTTCCACTCAGTGTTTTTTGTTTTTTGCCTAAACACTAGAGACTGCTGTGTGAAATTCCCATGAGATCAGCAGTTTCAAACCAGCCCATCTAGCACCAGCGATCACATTTCTTCCCCTTCCTGATGTTTGATGTGAACATTACCTGAAACTCTGGACCTGCATGATTGTATGCATTGTGCTGCTGCCACATGACTGACTGATGTGTACAGGTGTTCCTATTAAAGTGGACAATGAATGTATACTTTTTCTGGATAAATTTGGATATATGTATCTGTCTAATGGATGATGTTGAACAGATACACCATATGCCACAAGACGGAAGTGGTAAAGAACACACTGGACCCTGTGTGGCAGGCCTTTAAAATCCCAGTTAGAGCACTTTGCAATGGAGACTATGACAGGTAAGTTCACTGGTCTGAGTCTAAACTTTCACTACGTCTAAACATTGCTTGTGAACAAGGAAAAAATGTTTAATTCATATGCTATAACACACAGATGTGTTGGATTGTTGTCTTGTTATGTGAAATGTGAGGTGGATGCTGCAGTAAATAGCAATCAATAATATATAGCAAAATCAACAGAAAAATAGTTTGGGCAAAATTTGCCATTATTCTGCCAGTTTGGCAGAGACAGAACAGAGATGCAAGGAAGAATTAGCAGGTAGCCAAAAGGCAAATATTATGACTGAGACTATCCAAAAGTTTTTCTGAGGATATGAAAGATAATAGAGGCAGTTAAAAAGTCCAAGAATGGGCATACAATTAATTTCTATCACATTTACAAAGGGGAATGCAAACTTTTAAAATATCATTTTGATTTTCACATAAGATATAAGATATTTATAAGATATTTTATCACATATTTTATTTCATATAAGATATGAAACTACGACATATAAGATATGCTATGACACCTGATATATAAAATATCTTGGTGTAAATTACACTTCTTTATTTTGACCTTTGCGTATGCAAGCATTTTAACTCAGCTGTAGTGACAGTATAGTCAGCATATTACTTTTGTTAAATTGCATAGTTGCTTGCTTGTGTGAAAATGCCAACCAAATTATTATAGCATTTTATCCCAAACAGCAGAGTACATGGTGTTCTAGCATTGCCTTCATTGGGATGTCAAGACTTAACAGGTTGTTTTTTAATCCTTTCACACTGTACCTGAGGACAGCTACCATATGTCAAGACGAAGGGGGAAAGATTACGCATCATTCACAACATCACAATTTTTCCAAGAAATTTTGCCTTGAAAACTTGACTAAAAGTTGATTTCATTCCAAAAGCTGATGATTTTTTTTAACTGACTGTTTTTATAGAGCAATAAAGATTGAGGTGTATGACTGGGACAGAGATGGAGGGTGAGACATCTAAGATTTAGCAAAATTCACACACTAAATTTAAATTGCATATATATCTAAAGGTGAAAGTATAATTCTGTGTGATAATTTATTTTTCCATAGGCATGATTACATTGGAGAGTTCAAGACCAGCTATAGGGAACTGTCCAAAGGCCAGGCTCAGTTCAGTGTTTGGGAGGTGAGTCTCTCTCTCTCTCTCTCTCTCTCTCTCACACACACACACACACACACATACGCATACACATAGTAACATAATATAAACAGAGACTCTCTTATTTACCTTGAAGAACATATTGTGATATTAGTATTACAATATACTCTCTGGATTAAAAAAGAATGGCAGATCGAGCCTTGTATATATATAAGGTTATATATATACTATAAGGTCTATATATAGTGACTATAAGGTCACTATATATTTGGACCTATATACAGTATACATTTTTCAGGAAAGCATAAGGATACAGACATGAACTAGACAAGACTAAATTGTTAAAAGTGAAGCAGGATATAGTCAAACACTAATCAAAACAGGCAGCTAACAAATGCTCGGACTTGCCACAGATGCCATAGCAAGCCTTCAACAAAGAAACACTGAGAGTCCGTGTTTTTAAAAGGAGTAGTGTGATCAGCTGACTGAGCAGGAATATGTGCTTGAATGAAGATGATGCGGTTGGCTGAGGATCATAGGAATTGTAGTCTGCATCTTTGGGGGTTGCAGACATAACTGTCAGACTTCCTTGTTCAGGATGCACATTAATGTTTTCAGTCTTGAAAATACTTCACTATGAAAGGAATACATATTTTTTATGTAAGCATGACCTCCTTTCTGAGGCACTTCTCTTTATCTAGGTGTGTCATAGTTGGCTGTTTTATTCATTGTAGCTCCTAGTTTCACATCTTCTCTTTTAATTGCACTTTTTCATAGCTGATTGCTTCCCCGTGAAGCACCTAACCTGTGGGTTTAGCTGATGAAACCAAACACAAGGGCACAGCATGCTACAAGGACAAATCAGTGGACTATCAATAGTATAATGGACAATAATATCCATCTGTAACTGGACATTTAGCAGTCGTCTCTCTTATCTTATCTACATCAGCATCACCTGCTGTAGCATCAGCTGATGGCTTTTTACTTAAATGTCTTCATGTTGATGCACTGTGGTCTTTATTAATAGTATGATTCAGATGCCAAAGCCATGTTCTGCTCAAAAAAATGAGAAGTGTTTTTTTTCTTCAGGTATTGAACATGAAGAAAAAGAAGAAGAAGAAGAAGAAATACCTCAATTCAGGAACTGTGAGTGCATTCTTGAACTGATACGTTTCTTTTTTATTATTTCAAAGTACAGGTTGAAGAAAAAAAAACAGGCCACATGTATGTTCTAACAAATGTCATTATTGGTAAGACTTCTTATTGTAGGTCCTACATTATATCTTCATAAGCAATGCACAGCATGCCCTGTGAGTGACATCATCACATCAGCTGTTAGTGCTGGGCTATATGTGAGGAATAAAACTTGGGGCCATGCTTTTATAGGAAAATAATCAACAACAGTGTGGTATGATGCGGTTTAGGGTAATGCTGAGTTAACACCCCAAAGCTGTTTATTTTCTTGTAACGGTACATCCTGAAGTGTCTTTTCCTCTTATAGTGCAGCAATGTGCCAGTGATTAAAATTGTATTGTTTATTAAAGAATAACACATTTCTAACCATTTCTAGTTATGCTTATTGTTGTTACAATTTACCTCTGACTGTTGTAAATTGCTGACATGTGAGACTCCTTCCAATGTTTAATAAATGTCTCCTTACAGAAAGATTTACAGTATGAATGATTATATGATTTTTATTATGTGGAGTGTTTGCCTAACAAGTTCTATTGTAAGGGAATAAGATGCTAATTCAACTAATTCTAGTGAATTAGTTGCTACTATAGAAACGATAAAATATTAGAAAATAATATAATAGTAATATAACCCTGATTTGCCCTGCAGATGCACAGAGCTGTGGTATGAGATGATATGATATTGCAACAAATGATTATTTCCCAGTGTATCCCAGGGTACCATGGAAGTTTGTCGCAGCCTGCGTTGCTTTTTAAATTGTTTCTTTTTGGAATAATTTTCAATTTAAAAAAAACAACATCTATATACTGTGTGTTGTGTGTGTCTTAAGTTTAACCTCAGCTAAAATAATATTGATACATATTGTGCATTAGGAAAACATTTTCAAGTATTATAGCATATCACCCATTCTTAACAGCTATGAATATTTATATGATGTTTATGAATGAAGTGTGCATTGCTTATTGAACGTGTAATGGTGTGTTTAAGGGCTGTAAATAGGAAGTGTTACCAAACTTTTGTCTCAACAGGTGACTCTGCTGTCATGCCTCATAGATGTTGAAGTCACCTTTTTGGACTATATTAAAGGAGGGTGAGCATGAGATTATGCACATGGGGTTCCACTGTGTGTGTGTGTGTGTGTGTGTATGTGTGTGTGCATACGCATGTGTGGCATGATAGATTTTTTCCCTTTCTCTTTGTCTACTTATGATGTGTTTACCTAATCGATGTCTTTGACCCAATAACTGTCAATCACACTGAGCCAAGGAGAGCTATTTTTATTTCGCTCTGCTATTGTCCTCCCTATCTTGTCAGAAGACTTGCACTGATAAAAGGCTTTGCTACATTAGAGATGCCATAACAGCCCATGCTAAAAATAGCCTGGTCTATTCTTAGCACAGGACCTGCTTCTTAAACAGCAGAACAAACACTGGAGAATTAGATTTGCATAACTGTCTTATAGTATATAGTATTTAAAGTGGCTGACGTACCTCATTAAATTTAGCACTAAAGCATTTTTTTAACGAAAAGGTCTAGAGTTTGAAATATCTGTAGAAAGTGCACACATTACACATTTATGCTAATTAGCTGTTATCAAGAACAAAGGTTCTCATGCAGCCTGTCACTTTGTATTCTTTTGCAGTACTCAGATTAATTTCACGGTGGCAATCGATTTTACCGCATCAAATGGTGAGCTTATCTTTCCAGAAGATTATTCTATAATTAAATGCTTTCATGTGATGATTCCATGTTCTCATAGTTTTCATAGATTCTGTGTTCTCTCTGTATTTGTTCAGTGCCTCCATGCAAACTGAGACAAACTTCTCAACCATCTCTTCCTCAATCCACGTTAAACCATTTGCATAATGCTCACTATAAAAGGAAAAAATGAATACATAATGTTAATGCTTGACTGGATTAAAAACAAGAGAAATGACATCAGATCATGTGTCTACTCTAATAATACCATCCACGCAATAGATCATTCACATAAGTGGATGCTCATTATCTTAAACACCAAAGATCAAGCTTATTTTTTTCTTTGTGTTCTTTTCTATTTGTGCACAGGAAACCCATCCCAGCCTACCTCTCTTCACTACATGAATCCATACCAGCTCAATGCCTATGCCATGGCTTTGAAAGCTGTGGGTGAGATCATTCAGGACTATGACAGTGATAAGATGTTTCCTGCACTGGGGTTTGGAGCAAAGCTGCCGCCTGATGGCAGGGTATCGCATGAGTTTGCCTTGGTGAGCAAATCATTGTGTGTGGTATCAACTACAGAGGGCTATTAGGATCTTTAATCATCTTAAAGAAATTAAAGATTGGTATTATTTAACTATGAAAAACAGTATATTATTGTGTCAGCAAGCATGTGGCCAGGCTTAGCTGTGAATTGGAGGAAGAGTTGCAGAGAACAAGCGTGTAATGAGTGAGTGGTTAACAAGATTAATTATAATTTTGGCAAGGGGCGAGGGCTCCATGGCGAAGTATCTTCCTCACTCCCAGGTTACAGCATCAATGTAAAACCCTGTGTAACCACTTACTCATTACTTGCTTTTCTCCGCAATGTCTCTGCCCATTCATAGCCAGCGATTGACTGTACCCTCACTGCCACAACTATTTAAAAAAAAAAAAAAAAAACATACAACGAATGATTCAGTCAAAGGTGTAGTTTATAAAGTTATAAAATATTTGTCCATAATAATCCTAGAATTTTAAAGATACCTTACAAAATATTTATTAAAAAAAAACTTTTAATGCAATAGATCTGGACAATCTCTTTGCTTCAAGCTTTTTACATTTTTTTGCCTACAAATTAGCTCCACCCAAATAGAGCTGCTCAGGTCTGCCCTTTTTCCTAAGAGGCACCACATGGCATAATAAAGCACTTTCCCAAATGGTGCCTTAAGTCTTGTAGTCCTACTCCAAGTCTGGACCTTGAGGATGTAGGGTCCTATGGTCCACGGTTAAATTAATGATGAAACACACTAACTTTATTTATTTATTTTTTTCATCATTATCTTTCATATTGTTCTTTGCTGATTGGGGGAAGATATAAGCATATCAGTGTTTTTTTGCACTGTAGAGGCCTCTAAAAATTACAGACTGCTCCTTTAAAGATAAACAAGTAACAGAAGGAAAGACCTTGACCAGGTTATCTAAAAAAGAAGGATACAAATGTGCTTTTGTTTTCTAAAGGTTGAGATTTCATTTCAGGGAATTGCCTTCACTGTACACACACGGCCTGCATACTGTCTGTATATGGGTACTAAATTCCATATAGAGAAGTCTGTATCCATCTATATTCTATATGGGTCTTTAACAGATGCTGTGCCCATGGCCCACAGCTGCCTACTGTTTGCTAACACAGCTTTCTTCGGGGCATAGCACTGCACACTATCTCCATATGCTGAGCATTAAGAATTTAGATTTACTTGAGTAAACAGCTCTGATGTAAGGATGTTTCATACAGGCTAGCAAATGGAGAGCAGTAAAAAGCTCTTCTGGAGCTATCTGGCATGTGTCACACAACCTTGATGAGTGCTTTATTGTCTTGTTTTTCTTTTTGATGTGCATGGCTTGTAATGTCATATTAGAACATTATGAGATCATATTAGACCGATTATAGCAGTTCGTTGGCTGCCTGTTTTTGTTAGAATTGTCTATAAAATATTATGTAGATATTATCTACCTACCTATAAATGTTCTTTTTTCTATAACTTTGTTCATCGCATGGTACCTTCGTACATCACTGAATGTCTGATAAACAGTATTTCAAACTGTGTCTTGAGATCATCTAGTGCTAGCCTTCTTCATAAAAAAGAATGGGAAGAGTGGTGTTTCGTTTTTACACACAAAAGAGCTGGAACACATTACCAAGAAACATTTGCCAGGCTCCATCTATCACTGATTTTAAAAAACAGCTAAATATATATATTTTTTCCACTTTACATTCAACTAGTTTTTATTATAAGCCATACCTTTATATTATTTTAATATACATATTTATGCTGTTTGTTGCTTTCTTTCTCTGTTTTTTACTTCACACCATAAAGCACTTTGGTCTGCATATTAAATGATTTAAATGTATGAAAGGCATTATAAATAAAACATATTAAACATACTTAATAATAATAATAATAATAATAATAATAATTGTGTGTGTGTGTGTGTGTTTAGAATGGGAACCCAGAAAACCCATACTGCAGTGGTATTGAAGGAGTAATAGAGGCATATTACCAGAGTCTGAAGAGTGTACGCCTCTACGGTCCCACATATTTCTCACCCGTTATTAATCATGTTGCAAGGTGGGTAACAGAAAGAGTGATCACAGAGACCAGCCACAAAATAAACTCACTACACACCAACACACTTGGATGCTGGCAGAAAACAGATGACGAATCTCACCACACACCACCGCAGCTTGCATGCTGTTGGTATTTATAGACAGATCTGGATACAACTCAACATATATACAATATAATGATGTAACTGGTATGTTATACTATGTGTCGCTGTGTTTCTGTTGGATTCTGAATTCTGTATTTGTTTAAACCCTCTCTCTCTCTTTCTCAGATATGCATCATTAATAAAGGATGGCTCAGAGTACTTCATCCTCCTCATCATTTCAGATGGAGTCATCTCTGACATGGCACAGACCAAGGAATCCATTGTAAATGTATGTACTTAAAAATGTAGCACTACAGAGATACTATAACCTATAACAGAACATACTGTATTATTAATCTCACGCCATAACTTCGTTTGCAAGCTAGATGTACAGTACAAGTGCTTAGGGTAAAAATAAGCAACGTTTAATTGTCTTGACAGTAGATTTGATGATGGTTCAGATGAAAAATGAGGATGTGTGAATAGCTGAGTTGGGTTAGAAATCACTCCTACTCATGAAGAGTATATGTGCCTTGAAGGATAAAATACAAAATACAAAAGGAATCACAAAGAAAGCAAAAACAAATGAGATATAAATTGCATTCATTTATCATTCCCTCTAAACATACGACAATTAAGACATTGAAATGTGATTTTTCAAACCACAGGATGTTTTCAGTTTAGACCCTTCCAGCTCTGAAGAAGAGTTGTTTATAATGTGTCAGCATGTCTTTATCTCTTCCAGTACCATCTGAGAGCTGTTCGTCCTTTTAGTTTTATGAGCACACTTTGTATTTTGGGTCTTATCATTACTACACAGTCTAGCCATGTCCTATATCTCTGCGTAGCATGCAACACAATGTTATCTAATTAGACTTTTTTTTTCTGAGGCCTTCACATTGTTCTAATGCTTTTCTCTGCAAATGACATATTATGCTTGGAAAGATCCTACTGTAATTTTGTGATTTAATCTTTTTCTGCTTGAAGGCTTCCTGTCTTCCAATGTCAATAATAATAGTGGGAGTTGGATCAGCTGAATTTGATGGTAAGAGAATCCTCAGATGTAATGCTACGACAGTAAAGATAATTATGTGGGTGTGTGAATACAAGTGTTTATAAGAATCTGTGAAGCAGTCATTTGAAAGCTTCAGTAACCTGCAGCAAAAACACACAATTCACTGATTGCTTCTCCTCAATTTCTCATTTTATTTGTTTGACAGAAATGGTTGAATTGGATGGGGATGAAGTCAGGATCTCCTCAAGAGGAAGGTTTGCAGAGAGAGATATTGTACAGGTAGGCTCTGGTGCCATTAATGTTTTCTGTGAACACTATTAGCACCACAACCAAAACAAAATAGTATAGATCAGTAAAATAAAGAAACATAAATAAAAAAAAACCAAAGAGCTACATTTTAAGAGCTTATGAACCAGCAAATTCCAATGGGACTATGATGAGTGCTTTATTACAGGCAGGGCCACTTGGAGGGTAAATTAGTTAGTATCAGTTGTAATCAGGAGTTCATTTGGGATGGAGGGAGGACTCAGGGGAGCAGATATCCTGCAATGTAAAAAGTAGTGCTCACAACAATCACAATCACAGCTTCTTAGTTGTGATTTGATTCCGTATGTTGAAGTATTTCCTTCTGAAACAGGAACTTAGAATGATGTCATGTTGAACTGCTTGACTAGCTAAATATAAAGAACAGTAAAGTGAATAACAAGTGCCTTTTACTGACTCTTATAGTGTATAAATATTGCATTCTCGCTCAGTCTGAGGAAGTGACATATTCCAACACTGAAGAGCCCCAAGGTGGTAAAACACCTCTGACAATTGCCTGTCTCGTAACTGTAACCTCGTACAAATTCCTCCCACTTCAAAATGATTTTTTTTTTTTACTTGAAGCAAGCAATGGTTGGCTGAGTGAATAGTGTGCGACAAGACGCACAGCCAAAAACGCACTGATAAACCATGTTTGCTGCTAACAAGCTACTACTGTAGAGCAAGACCTGCCTCTGGGAGCGGGACATATATGGTCCTAGAGAGCATTTAATTGGACGACCATGAAGGCAAGATTTGAATCATCCAAAAATTTTGATAATTTTCCCAAAAGTGATTAACTATAAAATTAAAATGATATTAATATCTCCAAAACAGTTTTTTGGATTTTTTTCAGATATAGTATCATATTGGTTTCTATAACACTAAGTGAGGTTAAAAAAAAATGAATTAAACACCAATGTTGATTTCAGGGGCACGTTAAGGTCTGGCCACTCCATTGTAGTTAGCTTAATTAAAGTCTGACAGAAACAGATTTAGCATAAACTTGTTGAATAAGTGTAGCACTCCACATAATTACACATAAATTGAGTGGACACCCATTTATATTCCTTATATAACTGTTAAACTAAAATGCAACTCAAACATATTGTTCAAAAAGCTTTTCAATCACAGTCTACATATGCATATTTTTCTTTTTGCAGTTTGTTCCTTTCCGAGACTACATTGACCCAAGAGGGAATCACATCCTCAGCATGGCCCGTCTGGCCAAAGATGTCCTGGCTGAAATTCCAGACCAGTTCCTATACTACATGAGAACCAGAGGCATCAAACCGAGCTCGACGCCTTCTGCTTACTCTTCCAAACCACTGACAGCACTGTCGCACTCTGCAGAGTCATTACAGACGCAGATCTGAAGAGGACCATGGTGGTGCACTGGGTCGAGTACTGGGTTTGCTGCACTTGGTCGAGTATTAGGTCATACAACAGCTGAGTTAGGGAGCCAACAGAGACTTCTACTTCAAAGCCTGAATACAGCAATTAATAACATTGCTCTCATATATGAGTTTGATCATGTGAGAGTGGTTTATTTCTAGCTAAAATGATCATCATTATATGCCTCATCCTTTTTGTCTTTTATTTCAAACGACTAGCTGAGCTATGAGCAAAATGTTTACAGTGTTTGTGATTTATACAAGCAGATAAGTATATACCTCATGCATACTGAAGTAGCTGAAACTTTTTGTAATGTACCACAAAATTGGTTGTGCTGACTTCCTATTTAAAGGAGAGTGAACATGTTTCGAAGATAGTGTTCAGTCTCTTCAGTTTGTATTATTAACCATTCTGGTTTCTTCCACGCCACTGCCACACTGTGTTTCTGAACAAGTCTTAGAGCTGCTGGAAAGACAGGCCTTATTCTTGGTTACACACTAGTTAGTAACATTTTACTATACGGTTCCTTAATTAAAGTCCTTACTAACATAGCAGTAAGTAATCGAGTGTTACCATAGTAGTTCTTCAATAATTACTAATACTACTAATACTATTATACTACTAAGTGTATGGTGTATAAACATGTAAAGTGTAATGATTTAGTAAGTAATATCAAATTACTATGCTGACACAACCGTAATGACTTGTTATCTAATCCAAACCATTATGGTTTTGTCAGCATAGTAATATAATGTTAGTTACTAAATAATTACAATTTGGTCAACATAGTAGTTTATTATAGTGATTAGTAATTATCGAAAAACTGCTGTGATCGCACTTGATTACTTACTACTAAGTTAGTGTGTACTAAATAAGGCATTAAATAAGGAACTGTATAATGCTAGCCAGGAATTAACTGTAGCTATAGAAGCATTTAATTGCATGCACTTTTAATGTAAACAAGTATACTGAACTGTTATGAGGTTGATGTGCTGTATGGAACTTAGGTGCTGTTAAGCAAGAACACTTACTGACTTGTAGTACTGCACTTTATGATTGTGGAAAATTAGAGCACAATTTAGTATTTAATTTTCATTTTAACTGAATCAGGTCCACTTTTGATTTTTGTAGGTTCGAGTGTACTCTTCATTACCAAACGTCATTTTTATTCTCCATTCTGATACCGCCTGGGGTCATGAAATAAGACTAATAGGTTCAGTGTTTATTGATTGACTTGAATATTTAGTAAATACACATTAAAGGAAAGGGGAAAGATGTAGGAAACTTTTGATAAAAAAAAAAAAAAAAACTTCTCCCCAGTACGTAAATGATTTTAGATAATGATTTTTCTCCACGCAAAGCCAGGAAACTCAGAACTTCATCTATTCAACATGACAAGATGCCACTTTAAAATGTACACCCACACATGCTGGCTCACATACTGTATTATCCTTATAAAACATGCACAAACTGCATCAAAGCTTAAAACCTGTCCTAGAAAAAAATGGCTTTGCCCCCATCCATTCATCACATCTTTTTCAGGTGTGATACAACTCATGCAATTCCAAGATCTATTATGGCGCTGCAATGAGTAATCGATATTGAGTAAACCAAGACAGAATTCCACTATGAAAGACAGAAAAACATTTCCACACACCATACCTATTGGTTGAATAATGCATGAAACACCAGTATGTCTGTGGAAAGGAAATTAATTAGAGATAAATATAAAGAACTCGGGTAAGTCTAAATATTAAAAAAAGAAAGAAAGAAATGAATGAAGGGAGTAAACAGAAAAATGTGAATAGATGGTAGAAATGTTCAGTGCCCATCTGGTACCGCTTTGGATTACTACATGCATAACGTGACTGATACAGCGATAACACATATTGTACTAAATTGTCTCAGGTTGGAATGTCCTTTTCTGATTGCAATAACAGTAAATATGCTAATCTTGTTCAGTTTGACATGTGCACTGGTTGTGTATGGATGCCTCATTTGAGATTTCAGGTTTTCTGTCATAGGCACAAAAATACTTAGTATAATACTGTAGCATTCACCTGGGAATTTTTTTTTTTTTTTTTTGCTTTATTAATTCAAAAAAATTTAATACCACTACTGCTTGTTGAATAATGTATTTCTTCATTACATCATACTTATTACTGTTGCATGCATCATATTCGCATGTGCATTGCGTTGAAAAGTGATGAACCTTTTGTATTTATCTCATATTTTTATACCCACAATTTTTACAATATCTTAGAGTTTGCCTTAATATATCACCAAATTGTTGGATTTAGGCCATGCCTTCACTGTATTTTTGTCGACTGCGTATATATTCTTTGAACAATATTTGCTTTAAGATACAATTTACTTATAGTATAGTTGCATGATCCCAGCAAAATTAAGCTGGCCAGTGTCTAAAACAGTGACTGGCTGTCCGATACAAAAAAGCGCATAGTATTTAATAAATTGATGTTACTTATTTCATAATTATTTGCATCTGTAATTAAAAATGGAAATGTAGCATATGTAATAGTATATAATATATTTAGTCTGGTCTATAAGATTTCATATCACTGACTAGAAAATCGAGGTAATTACAGTCTACAACAGTTTTAAATATCCTATCAGTCGGGAAACACACACACACACGTATACATGTATGTATGTAACAAATGCCAGGGTATTAAATATTATTTTAAAAATAAACGTTTCTAAAACATTTGATAATGTTTGAGCATTTATTTTGATTACTTTTTTACTATTCCATTTTTCCTGCTCTAAATGGTGTGTTGGGTTTGAATTTTTTTTTCAGCCATTTTTAAGCTGTTCTGCACATTGTTAATGTAACATGGACAAACCTCTGAAATACAGATTGCTATGTGAAAACTGCAGAGCTAGACGTACATACTCTCTTTATGCAATTATCTGCTTTTGTGTTAAGTACAGGGTGCATCTGATCAGATGTTTATAGAGAAAAAAATGTCTTCAGCTATAAATAGAAAGAACAGTCTTAGAAGAAATAGCTCTTTTCAGGTAGAGTGACACTGGGATGATTGTAACATGGGTCAGATATAATAACACCCTCAGTATCTCTGAAAAGGAAGTAATTATAGCCACTTGATTCACTCTGTACACGCTCAGTGTAGCATTAAACTTACTGAAAATGGCAGCTGTCTATAAGAAACAGACTAGGTCTTATCGCCCCCAAATACCAAACCATGTTTTCAGTTGAGAAAGATTAGTTGTATACTTTTGTGATCTGGAAGGAGCTTTAACATATGATATCTCTGTGATATACTAAACAAAAGGTAAAGAATCAAACCACATTTTTGCCTGTCTGTGGTAGTAAGTGTTAAGAGCTGAAAATTAGGAGAAGGCCACAAGTGAGGATTGTGCTCTAGGTGATAGGGATGGAGTTAACCGTAATAATAGATTTGGGGTCAACTGTTTCTACAAGAAAAAACAAAATCTGTTTCTACAAGAGAAAACAAGCCCAATAAAATGACTCAGCTATTAAAAAACTAATAACTTACAACACAGTCACTGTTTAAAATGTGTTTAAAATGTGAAATATGCATTAAAGCCATTTTTGTTTAAAATTGAGCAATACAGATTAATTGCTATTGTGAGCACAAACCTAAACAGTGCTACTTCACTGATGTTTGGAGAAGTGTTATATTATTCAGCGAACAAGACCTTTGTATTGCTAGCCTTTATGGTTTCCTCATATGAAAGTTTAAATGTTGTTACACTGCTTTATTCTTCCTTGACTGCTGTTCTCCCAGTGCTTGTTACAACTGACCCTGGTTCTGGGTTAACTGTATCAATGTTCTCCTTATATTTAATGATTATTTACATATAATTGGCTAGGTGTAAAGGGAGATAAATTACAGCAGTTTGTCACAGACAAATGTATCAAATATATTTTGTATCAAATGTTGGTTTGTCTAGTTGGTTAGATTTTTGGGATGCTAAACCATCAGTACAAAACTGTTACAATCATAGCCATTCTTCTCCAGAAATGAGACAAGTGCTAAAGAAATGGCCTACTAGGCATGTGCTGCTGTTGAAGACTCAGTTCAGGCTCTGGGAAATACTTTACTGCCCTCTTCTGGTTATTTAGGACTGTGGCAATGTAGCTTACTGTACATATATTTGTGCTAATTACTACACTGATCTTTTATTACATATACAGTGCTGTGCAAAAGTCTTGACATCCTATTTTTTGTACAAATTTTGTTATAGATGTTTATTTTATGACTTCTGTATTACTGGGTCAAAATATTTTTGAGCAAAGATATTAAGCAAAAATATAGTTAAAGAATGTATATCAGTAAAGAAAGCAAGAAAGCACATGCGTGTATGTATGTAAATATATATATATATGTTCTAGATTTTTATTTTATGACTTTTACATTATTGATTCAGTACAAAAACATTTTAGATTTCCAAACATTAGTTTTCCAG
>CM075011.1:13124707-13156396 GCA_037576675.1 Pangasius sanitwongsei | reverse complement strand
CATTGTGGTGGTGTATAGAGCCAAAAATGTTAGAATTGTGTCGATGTCCCAATATTTATGGACCTGACTGTATGTTCCTAATAAAGTGTTCAGTGAGTGTATGTTTTCAGTCTGTAAAAATAATTAGATGATTCATGTTTATTCCAAAGTGGTTATGTCCCCACGTCATGGAGCAAATGTCTGTGTTACATTAGTGTCTGTGTGTGTGTATATAAATAAATATAAATAAATAAAAAAATCTTTATTAAAAATACCAATAAAATGTATTACAGCGCCATCACTAGGGCTAAGTATCAAATAGATCTCTATTTCTTATAGAAGTGCCCTACATGTATAGAGTGTGAAATAACATGCCCTACGTAGTGTACTTGATAACTAATAGGCTGTTTGGCCCAGTGGGCGTGGTCTAACGGGGGTTTACTATTGGTGCGACTTCATCGGCTACTTCCTACTGAAGCTGCACTCACACTTACCTCTCTGTCAGCATTTGCTTTCGCCTGGCGTTAGAAACAATCTGTACACGGAGTCTAGCACCGTCGAGATCTCATCATCATCATCATCATGGGGCTGACTGACGATCCGATCTACAAGAAGCTGGAGCAGTGGTACAAAGCCAACGGTGCAAGCTTGAACATGAGGCAGATGTTCGATGCGGACAAGGACAGGTTCTCAAAATTCAGGTAAATATAACCAGAGTGTGAAATACTCCTGAAACACTGCTGTAACGTAGAGCTAAAGGTGTGCGTGTAGGTGTGTGAGGAAGCTGGCAGCTGAAAGCTCTCTGTGTTTCCTGTACTTCACCTTTGATTAGAGTGATGTCGCACAGGATTGCAACACAGGGCCGACAGTGCAATCACACTGGCACGGATCCGGGTAGCCATTCTGCCCTCGCACTGCAACAGCTCTGTTAACGTGGAAATAACAGTGTGTCACTTTTGTGTGTGTGTCCCTGCCTCTCTCCCTCCCTCCCTCCATTCAGCTGTCCAGGCCAGCATTAGCCAGCGCTAGCGGATGCCACGCTAGAAAGACAGCATCTAGCTGAGCTGTGTACAAGGTCATTGATCAGGGTTCAGCACACACTCATGACTGAAAGATATCATTACACCCAGGCTTGTGGGATCGCTACAGGTGAAGCATTTAGGCCAGTAACATTTGAACCTTCATGTTCCGCTGACAATAATGTAATTAAAATATGGCCCACTGGCCCTCATCTATCTGCGTGGTTTGCTATTTCTGTGGTGTGTGAGAGGTTTTACGTGGAAGAAAGAGCAACACAGCGCCGCTCACTGGCGCGCGCGTCTGTAGCAGAGCTACGTGTGAACCTGCACGCAGCCGGATTTTAGTCATCAAGCCGCATGTTAAATATCTAATAGCCAAACTCCGAACATTTACAGTCTGAATTTAGTTCTTTTAGAGTTGGAAAACTGGGAGCTTGTACATGGTGGCCAGAGAAGGGGCTAGTAATAATTTTGGCTTGCTGAAAGGTTCCCCTTTCTGCTCCAGCGACTTCTTATTTCCAGACAAGCCTCTGTGGACCTCCTGGCTACTCAGGACCCTTGAAACTTGATCTTCTGTACTACACTGACATACTAACATGTTGTTTAGGATGTAACCAAGCATCTTAATGAATGACGATTCTTACCTCATAAGAGGGTAATATGGTAACAGGAATCATATATCATATCATATCATATATCATATCATATCATGAACCGTGAAGACATTTGCACAATGTATAATGTCGCTTAGGCTTTGCTAACAAAGTACCAACAAAAATCAGTAACCTTCAGGAACCATTTAATCCTGGTCAGGCTCATGGGGGATCCGGAGCCTATCCCAGGAACACTGTTGGCACGAGGCAGGTATCCACTCCGAATAGGCCGCCGGTCTATTTCAGGGCATCATGCACACACATGTTCACATCTGGGGCAATTTTTAATATCCAATTTACCTATTGGCATGTTTTGTGGAGGTGGGAGGAAACCGGAAGGAACCTGTGAAGACGTGGTGAGAGCCATACAGACAGTAACCTGAGCTCAGGATCGAATCAGGGACCCTGGAGCTGTGAGGTGCTCACAACAAAAATAACTTTAGAAACTGATGGACTGGCATCCCATCCAATCCAGGGTGTATTCCTGCCTCGCATGCAGTGTTTCCAGGATAGGCTCTGGATCCACTGCAACCCTGACCAGGATAAAGCACCAACACCTGATGATAACCACGATTCTCAAAAAAAAAAGTGTATTATGATGTTAATATCTCGCAGTATCTATCTCATATTATGTTGTATATTTTAGAGAGAATATATTTTTATATTCTGTAGTATAAATAAGGCCATGCTTTTTAGTCTGCTGTGCTCTTTCTTTTTTTTTTCCCCTAGTGTAACCCTTGAGACAGATGATGGAGACTTACTTTTGGATTATTCAAAGAATCTCATCAATGAAGATGTTCTCAAGTTGCTGCTGGACATGGTACAGTCCATTTCCTGTTGTTAGTCATCTAGTCAAAGAAGGCTCATGTATCTATCCTTGGCAGATGATATATATATATATATATATATATATAAATTAGTGATTTTGTTCATGTTAAATGTTTATGCAAGTCAGGAATATGATGTATGAGGTTATAAGTGATTTTGCTCTGTTACACATCATTCTGCTGCAGTGGTCTGATGGCATTTTGGAGTGTGTTAAAGGGGGAGGTTTTGTTAATATCAACTGTCAGACCTCATCAGTCTTCAACCCATCCAGTGGTCACAGTGCTAATGAGTTCCTACTTAATTCCCCCAGCACAGTTTTTGTTTTATTCTCACCCCGATGTTTATATATTGCTAACTTGCTGGACAAATGTTATCCCGATTCATATATAACAGTCACATAATGTAATAAAACATGTCATTTGTCTTGGCTGTTGCTATGCTCACATGAGTCTAGTCCTTAATCTGAAACATTTACATAGAATTCCTTAATCTATCTTGGATAGCCTAATGCAGTTTGTCAGCTGGGTCATGTGCTAAATTGGGGGAAAACACAAAATGTCGAAAACTTCGCAGTCCCTGCAGAGTAAAACTGAGAACCGGTGAGTGAGCTGTTCAGACAATACTTCCTTCTAAGTACTCAAATGGAGGAAGAATACCAAATGTACCAGAGCTATCAAAGACACAGACATAGATTTTAAGTTGCTATTAAACACAGCCATCTCCAAACCTATTGGCACCTTTCATGAAAATGAGCAAAATTAATTAATTATATTTTAATATTAATATTTTTTTAAAATATTAAATAAAATAGTACTGCATATGTTTTTTGTGTTGTTTTTTTTTTGCAGTGTTTTACTGCAAAACACTGTTTTAAAAACTTTCAACATCTCCGCAATCAACGTTTTGTGAAGAGAATTACAGCATCAAGGTTGCAGATGAACCACTTCTCCTTTTCTGGGGTTTAAGCAAGTGGAATGCCCTATGTTCTAACATTCCTTAGGGTGTCAATAATTTTGCCACATGTATTTTTAATATACTAGAATATACTAGTATTTAAAAACAGTTTGTATGCTAATTATGTTACTAGAAATAAAGTAAATAATAAAAAATAATAAATATATATAAATTAAAAAATAACAAAAATATTTTGCTAGAAGAAAGGTAAGCATTTTCTTTTATTGCTTTTTCTCATTTTCATAAAGGGTGCCAATATCACACAGCATCGATGCACGTCACTTGCATTTCCACTATATTTCATTTGTAAACAAAAATGTTCTGTTTTTTTCCCCCCCTCTGTTCATTGTTAGGCAAGGTCAGTGGGAGTGGAGGCAGCCAGGGAGCGCATGTTTGCTGGAGAAAAGATCAACTTCACTGAGGTACTGTCAAAGATGCAGCTGCATCGCTCCCAAAAATATACGACTAGAGGTCTTCTTATTGTTATTTCTTAATTCCTTTGTCAACACTCAAATGGCCAAGATTCAGTTTTTAAAATTTGTACAATGAGCTTGTTTTTACTTTAATTATATAACAAACCTTAATGGACACAGAGGTTTAGTCCTAATTTCTACTGTCTATATTGTCTCTGAGGGTTTCAGCCTTGAACACCTTCTATCAAATGATCCATGATGTAGTTCAGAAAAACCTCATGTTCTCAGTTTACCTCAGCTGCAATGGATGTATTCATTCATACATACATATATATCCATAACTACAATTTAATTCTAACTAAAAGTGGCAAAAAGTCGATTGTGTGTCACATCTGATTAATAAAATAAAACAAACTTTACTGTCCTCTCAATTAACTGCTTAGTATCGCCCAGTGGTGAGTGACTTATCCATTTAGGATTGGGAGTTTTCCTGGTGAAGCTCAGCAAGATCAGTTTAACTCTGTACTAGTTTTCCATTTAGAACATGTGAGATTTTATTATACAAACATGGAAAACATCAGGCACTGTAGCCTAGCATGTCAGTGTGCCCACCTGCAAGTAATGAGTATTACAACAATGTGTTAGATAAAACTAAGACGATAAATGTTTTGGCTATGCTCACACTTTGGCCAAAGTGGCTGAAGTCATTTTGTTTCTGTGGGATAAAAGAAAGGAGGAGCTAACTTAAGCAGATGGCTGATTCTGATTGGTAGTTTGGTATCAATGACATCACTTGGACCAAATATAGTCCCTGCCAACTCTAATTGTTCAGAAGAAAATGGCATGACATCTCTAAACTTAAAAAAAAAAAACTGTTCTGCCTTTTGCAGTTGGTTGTAAATTCACCACAGAAGCTCTAGGTAACAGTAAGAAGCAAATTATGAAAATGAGTCAACAGGGGCTTTGATTTCCCCTTGGAGTAGATGCTGTCTTTGTAACTCACCTTTCCTCATTTTGTTGTGCATAAGGAAATCACAGAAAAGTGAATCATCGCAAAGCACAATGAGTATAAGGTAATCCTGAGTTGTGTGTGTGAGCAGGGCCGAGCTGTCCTTCATGTAGCCCTGAGGAACCGCGCTAACACCCCTGTCCTGGTGGATGGAAAAGATGTCATGCCTGAGGTGAACAGAGTCCTGGAGAAAATGAAGGGTTTCTGCCATGTGAGGAATTTCTCATTTTACTCTTTTGCAAAATGCTTAACTCATAACATACAAACGTTAGTTGCGTTAACGTGTCTGTGTATTTTTGCAGAGAGTGCGCAGTGGCGAGTGGAAAGGCTTCAGCGGTAAAGCCATCACTGATGTTGTGAACATTGGCATTGGTGGATCTGACCTGGTGAGTGGAGCTGACTGGGAAAATCATCAGACCATCACCAGATTATTCCTGAAACCTTTAGCCTAATGACTACTGTTAATCAAATGTAGTTTACTTTAACAATATGGCTGTGCATGAATAATGTGGATCACATTTGTGTGTGCCAGGGTCCACTGATGGTGACAGAGGCTCTGAAGCCGTATTCTAAAGGTGGCCCAAATGTCTGGTTCGTGTCCAACATCGATGGGACACACATGGCTAAGACTTTGGCTCAGTTGAATGCAGAAACCACACTTTTTATTATTGCATCCAAGGTTAGTCTGAACACCTGTAATCTCTGGGTTATACAACATGCTTTTGTGGAGCTTGTAGACAATTTGTAGTGTAGCTTTCAGTTGTATGATCTAGCACAGCCTCAGAAACTGTCAGGCATACAGACTAAAGACTGCCAGAAACATGTAGCCTGGAATCTGTTGAAACGTCATTCATGAAGCAAACACCATTTGATTTTATTAACTGGCTTTAATATTAGCATAAATAAACTGACATTATAATTTAAGAGCCTGTTATACAGAGTTGTATGGTACAATGTGGACTAAGTGGAGAACTTAGATAGCACAGAGTGTATTAATTTGATTGAAGGTAATCAAATTAATTACCTCCGGTAATTTAATTGAATTAGCTGTTTGTACAGGGGACATCATTTTGGACATAGAATTTCTCATGCAGGTCTTTCTGTTACTGACATGTTAAAAAAAATTAAATTAAAAATGATTGACATTTATGATTAAAGTCAGGAAGCTTCTGTAATTCTGACAGTGTCTGTACTCACCTGTCTGTCATATTGACAGGCAACAGACAGCCAGGCAGAAAGCTCCACCTCTCACATTCAGAAGATTTAGCCTAGGTGTATGTGTTTTGGGGGTGTGGCTTTGGAGTGAAGGAAGTGAAGGAAGACTGTGTAATTGCTGGGTTTTGAGGTTCTACACTGAACAAACAAGTTTCAAAACTTTAACAGATGTCTGCCAAAATTATTGATGTTAGGCAAGGAAACTGGGTAACAAAGCAAGCTTCCTCCTTTTCTGATATGGACTGGTTTCCTTCCTTTTTTTTTTTTTTTTTTTTTATCAATTGTTAGTATCATATGTGTAACTTGATTCTAAAAACCAACAAAATATTCTTTTCACTGATTTATCAAGAAGTCAGGATTTTTGTGTTTGTTTTGTTGATTTCTGTTCCACTGCGTCACTTGATGTTATCGAGGAATTTGCTGAGGTGGATGGACGGAGAAATTTGTCCATCTTATTGCTGTAGTCCTATGCTAGTGCAGCGTGTCCGGATGGAGAAAAAGACTAAAATAGCACGTACGCCCTTAATTTATATGTGTCTCGTTTGAATGCAACTCTCTCTAAAGTTTCAAAATACAATTATACATAGCATACAATCTGTCTTCATAATTAGAGTGACAATTGCAATATTAATTTAAATTCTTGTTAAATAAACAAGTTTCTCTCATGACCCAGTTTGTAAACCAAGTGACCCCTTTTTTTTTTTTTTAACATTTGGCCAAAAAGCACAGCAGATATTTAGTATATTAAAAAGTATGCTGTAAAAAAGCGTTTACTATTACTTTTTAACCTCAGCTCTTATCAGCACCTGCTCGACAACAGTGTAGCAAAGGTAGGGAATGATACAAGGCAAACACATTGTGTAACTGTTTAAACACTACGCTCAGTGGCCTTGATACAGTATTAAAAATTGCCTGTTTCTCATATGCCATTTTGACATGTCAAGATTAAAATGTCCCAGTGTGCTTGGCTTTTCTAGACTTTCACTACCCAGGAGACCATCACTAACGCCGAGTCTGCTAAGGAATGGTTCCTGCAGACTGCCAAGGATGTGAGTGTCTTGACTCTAATACGTTCTCCAACACGTAAGTGCTGCAAAGATTCTGAATTGACACAGCAATATGGTTTATTTTGCAGGCTTCTGCAGTGGCCAAACATTTTGTGGCTCTCTCCACCAATGCGGTGAGTCATTCATGCATAAAGTACTTGCGCTGTTCATGTGTCTTTATGGCCAGTGAATTATTCATGGGGGCCAAATTAAGTGGAAATCTAATATTTAAAAACGTTATGCTTCTCTTCTTCTTCTTCTTCAGCCCAAAGTGAGAGACTTTGGCATCGACACTGAGAACATGTTTGAGTTCTGGGATGTGAGTATATCACACTGATTCATCCAACCAAAATGAGGCCTAGCATTAAAACAAATCTGGAGGAGTGACTTTTATTGCCTGCAGTGTCCCTGACCTGTCAGCATGATGATATTAGTGATTTACTGAGTGACAAATTTGTTCATTGCATGATTTCTTACAGAATGCCATGCCTTATAATAGGGCTGCACAATATATCAGAATTATCAAAATATCGCAATATGCGTATTGCAAGGGCTTGTGATAACGGAATGATTTTAATACTTCAAAAAGTTATGAAAAGTCAAAGTGTTAGTTTGGCGCAGATAGCAGAGAATGCTTTCTTTTCCTCAAAAGAACATGAAACGTATGTTGGTTATGTCATTTTCAGTCAATTGAAATTATTAAAAAAATATATATTTTACACACTTATAGCCCTTATAGCAAAAATTGATTTTACAAAATTATAGCATTATCATTCCACATATTGCATTGTTTAACAATTTATCACATTTCTCTTCAATATCGTGTAGCCCTACCTTTATAATAAGGAAATATAGAGCTACTTAACAGTTTGCTTGTTCTTTTTAGTGGGTTGGTGGGCGCTATTCACTGTGGTCGGCTATTGGTTTGTCTATCGCTCTGCACGTAGGTATGTCAGCTTGTGAATGATGCTCTAATGTTGTATGGACGATATGATCAACGATATGTGACTAATTTAATGAATGATTTAATAATAGCCTGCATTGTTGAGTGTTGGGATGTTTTGTGTCTTTCTGCAGGTTTTGACAACTTCGAGCAGCTTCTAGCCGGTGCCCACTGGATGGTATGTACTTTACATGTCTTTCTTTACATGTTTAGAAATATACAAATCTGAAACAGTCTCTTCTGTCGTTTTAGTCTGGACTGTTTTCAGCATATTGGATTTTATTGTGCATGTGTTTGTGTTCGGTTGTGGTAACGTGCTGACGGAATTGCCTCTCTGGGACAGAGGTTAATCGTCTGATTGAGTCATGCCATATTCCAGATATATTAATCATGATTAATCCTCATTAGAAGACCTCATTAGACTAGCTGAATATAGTTATTTGACATAACTGAGTACTCTTATAGTGACTGGAAAGAATTGAAAAACATTGAACTTTGAAACCATGATCAGCAAGTCAACATTTGCCTAATGAGAAAGTTCTGGAGCCCTGGAGAGGTCACTAAAAGATTCTTTTGTTCACACAATGCAGTAAAAGACAGCAGATTGGGTTTATTTATGCTCTCAATTTGCTAATAGAATTGAGCCTATGTTTCACTTTATTTGTGCATGTGTAAAGAAAGTGTGCACAAATGAATGGAGGTGTAACTCTCTCTGTTTTGGTCCCACATCATAGATAAGAATCCAGGATATTAATGCATGCAATGTGTAGTCCAATGTACAGTATATTATGCCAATATGTCTCAATAACACATTCCCATGCCAAAGTACACTTTAATTAAATCTCTATCCATAGCAACGAAATTTAAAATTACACTTCTTAAACTGGGTTATAACTTACTTCTCCATTGAATCATACTGACGGTTTCTTTAGATGAGAGCAAAAAGTAATCAAAATGTAGCCACATTTTTATTAATTTTAAAACCTTACAACAGAAGTTGTAGAGCATGAAAAAGTAAATCATTTGCACACACTGCAATTTTGTGGCCTTGAATAAATGTATGTACATAATGCATCAAACTGTTTACATTGAATGTTCAATAAGCCTGCTTCTGAGCAGATTTGAGATTGCTGAATTAATGTAAGTTTAAAAAATAAATAAATAAATAAAAGTAAAACAGCATTATCTCAAACTGTCATCAGTTTCATTCAGGCACTCATCCTGGCTCTCATTTTATAGGGTTAGAAAAAGAAAACAGATCGTCAACAATAAGAAGCACTGCCTGTGTACTGAAAGCCTTTAAATATATAACCATGTTGCTATTGCATGCTCCGTCATCCAGGATAAGCACTTCTGCTCAGCTCCACTGGAGAAGAATGTTCCTGTGCTGCTTGCCTTGCTGGGTATCTGGTACATCAACTTCTTCCAGGCTGAGACTCATGCCATGTTGCCCTATGACCAGTACATGCACCGCTTTGCAGCTTACTTCCAGCAGGTCAGTTACGTAAAAACCACAACATGTGAAACACACACGGCTGCATTTCATCATGCATTTCAGAATGCTTTGCAGAAATGCTGGTTTTGTGAGGCTTGTAGCATGATGTTCTTATTGATGCCATTTCGTGTAAGTATTTTTACAGGTGTGTAAAATGTGTGATCGATGCCTGGTGTTTATAGGGTGACATGGAGTCTAATGGGAAGTACATCAGCAAGAATGGAACTCGTGTGAACTACCAGACAGGACCCATCGTGTGGGGAGAACCAGGGACAAACGGCCAGCATGCTTTCTACCAGCTCATTCACCAAGGTACACACGGGCTCTGTCTCGAATCGCTCTCTGTGCACATTCTTACATTATATACCATGTACCTGAACTAGTACCACAAATATTTTAGGGTAGAATGTCTGGAATTCAGCATTAATGGTTTGAACTAAGCTGAAACTGAAACTGTGAGTACCTCACAACACTGAATAGCACCAGAACAGCCTCCAGGCGAATAAATGGCATTTTTTAAAATCTGAAATGTTCGCATACACTTTCGCTCTGAATTTGTGTCTATATTAAAGCATCATTCTCAGTTGGTGCCTCAGCCATTATGAACCTCAGCATCCTCTGATGCCCCTGTATGGAGTTATACATCTAGATATTAATAGTACAGTACTTAACAATTTTTTTAACTCCTCAGTATGAACACTAAAAGTAAATACCGTGAGACATGGTTTAAAGGCTTCATTCCCCAATTTTATATTATAATAAATATTATATTAAATAAAGAATGGCATACTTTTTAGCAGTTTATAGTTACATTTAATTCTGTAAATGTTAAGTAAACATCTCCTAACAGAAACTGATTTTTAATCTGTTTATTATTAGGCTTAGCTTATGTGGATCATCTACAATACAAGCCCCTGTGAATGAGTTACTATAGAAATTATAATGTAATTGAACAAGTACATTAAAATAAACCTGTCGTTAGAATTACAACTGGCACCAGTGTCAGTGCTTCTGCTTTAGAAAGTTAATCAACACCTCTTGACCAGTCAGAATCGGGAATTGAACAGCGCTGGGTGTAAGAATGTATTTTCTTTAGAAGGTAACCTGTTTCAGATCTAAAATTTTAATTTTTTTTTGTATTTTTTTTTTTTTTTTTGGGCATGGAAGCCTTTACTCTGATGGGTTATCATATATTTTTTTCCCTCTTTTGTAGGGACTCGTATGATTCCAGCTGACTTCCTCATGCCTGCTCAGTCTCAGCATCCAATCAGAGATAATCTGCATCATAAGGTGTGCTTTCAGATTGTACTCACTCTTGTAGGTCTTTTTTTTTAAATGTGTGTTGAAAATATAGAAGCACAAATGAGACTGAAATATTTGCCCAGGGACAAAAAATATTCTGCACAGATGACACGCACAACGGTGTAAGCCTTCATCAGAAATAGTGTATAACATACTGGGGAATAGTATTGTGACGTTGTGTGTTATTGTGCATTTTATCATTGTGTATCTTATAAGATGGATCTTCTGTTTCTTTCAGATCCTGATGGCCAACTTCCTGGCTCAGACTGAGGCTCTGATGAAGGGAAAGACACTGGATGAAGCCAGAAAGGAGCTGGAGGCCGCTGGCATGAGTGGTGATGCTCTGGAGAAACTCCTGCCACATAAAGTATTCCAAGGAAACAAGCCAAGCAACTCCATCATGTTCAAGAAGCTGACTCCTTTCATGCTTGGAGTTTTGATTGGTAAGTGCTGAACATGGTGGTAGTTGTACTGTAGGTGTAGTTACGTTATATGCTCGTAGCTTGTTACGCAGAAGCATTTCACCAATTTTATGTGACTTGGGTGTATAAGTTTGTGTACCCCAGGATAAAATGAAGAAAGTTTGTTTTCCCCTTTTGAAATTAATATAAATAACTGGTAACTTAGATGAGATATATATATATATATATGTATGTGTGTGTGTGTGTGTGCGTGTGTGTGTGTGTGCGTGTGTATATATATAATGTGTGTGTATTTGTTTTGTATTTTTAGCCATGTATGAGCACAAAATCTTCGTGCAAGGTGTGATGTGGAATATCAACAGTTATGACCAGTGGGGGTGAGTATTAACATTTCCTAAATTTACTCTGACTTACAGCATGTGACTCATATTCATTTACAGCATTTTAACAAAATGACTATTGTTAACCTCAGTAATGCACCCAATCCAAAGTCCTAAGGCTATAATAAAATGAGACTAGGGAGCACTAGGGTGTGCTATTGAACTGTGTTTTAGTGATGAAAGCTCTAAAGGAATGCTGTGATCTGTCCTCAGTGTGGAGCTGGGCAAACAGCTGGCTAAGAAGATTGAGCCTGAGCTGCAGGACGATTCTGAGGTCCACACTCACGACTCGTCCACCAACGGGCTTATCGGCTTCTTCAAGAAAAATCATGCATGAGTTGCTCAGTCAGACCTTCTGCCTCACCTCTCTGATGGAATCAGTGGATTACATAACAAAGCCATGATATAGTCTAGGCCTAACTCAAGAGGAATAGCACTTTACATATGTAACCATTGTCTATTTGATCGTGTTTGTGCGTTGTGAGATTTGACTGTACTCATTTGCCTGTTCTAACCTGTAAAAGGAATCTCCATTCCTGTATGCACTGCAAGGTCTGGAATGCTGTAACTCCCCCGCACTCTTCTCTTCCTACACGCTTTGCCATATGCTTGGTTAAAACCAGCTGGTCAAAATAAATATCATATTTATCACTTTGTTGCTTTGTGGGTTTTGGTGAGTAAAATATTTTGAATAGAAGCACATAAGGTTATAGAGTCAAATAGGAGAGACCTTTAAAAATGCCAAATAAAAAAAACCACCTTGCATGCAAGTTATTTTCATACTGTATTTACAGGATGTACTGGAAGTGAGAGTTTGTAGTAGTTAATCTTTTATCAAAACCTGATACAGAAATTAGCTTGTCATTCACCAATGATTTTTAAGACAGTTCAGATGAGACTGAAATTTAAGACAGTCTTCAACAGTAGCCATAGGCAACCCTAGGACAGTATACTTTAAAGCACAGCTGAAAATTATCCACATGAAGATTCAGAAAGCTTTATAATACAGCCAACAAGAGAGGTTATATGACTGCTTGTAAAGTCGTATGATGTCAGTACTGCTGGGTTTGCCCTTAACATTTAACCTACCTGCTACGCAACACTGCAATAATGAATGAACTGGCCTATAAAAATAGGTCCAAAAGGTATAAAATAATTACCAGCAGCTGAAAAGTTGCTGGTAAGGTTTGGCAGTCTTTTTAATGTTTTTGTAATGTTTAAAATCAGTGAAAAGTGATTAGGATTGTACATTCCTGACATTACATTACTTCTGAAATGCAGGTGCTGTACGATATCGGAAACAATACAGTTTTTATTTCTGGTTAGGTTTTTGGGGACTGGTGAACAATGACGAAGTGCTTGAACGTACATGTGATGGAAAACTTCTCCCCATGAGAGTATTAAGAAAAATCTTGAATGTGAATTTTATTGCTGGTATGAAGGTGACCGTGATAAGGTACCTTTGATAAGACAGGCAATTGTATCCATTGGTATGCCTTAAATATATTATGATGTATGTATTTAAATCCATGATGCACACATCGTGATATCAGAGTAAAAATTTCATGAGTACTAGGTATGTACTAAAGTGTATTAAAAGCACATTTAAATTCCATTACAAACGACCACCTCAGGCAGTTCAGGTGAGAACAAGCATTAGAATGAGAAACGATTTTGCTGTTTCATTCAGATGTGGTTGTGTTTTTTGTTGGAGTTGATAAGATAGGTTCCAGCCAGCAAACTCTATCTGAACTTGCTGAAATCAAAAAGGCGGATTCGAGCTTCCTTGGTCGTGTGTAGGGTGTGGCTTGTATGAGATAATACTGCTGTGTGAAAGGTTAAGGAAAGAGAAGGCTGCCTGTGACTCAGTGCACCTTATTTACGTCTCAAGGCGGTTTCTCTTCCTTGGGCAGGTGTGCTGGTGAGAACGGAGGCAAGTGGAATGGAGCTCTGGCTGTGTGTGCTGATCATAGCTACCAGTGCTGCACTGCTGATGGTGGGATGGAGTAGAAGTCACTTGTCATGGTCAGTGGGGCTTGTGGTGGTGGAGTTGATGCTGTGCTATTGGATATCAAATGGGAGTGTGGCGGTGATACTGCTGAGTGCCAGCTGTGGCTGTTGTGTGATCCACTTTACTGCAGGAAGAAAAGAGGACATGCTGCCTGTGCAAGGCAAAGCAGTGCTCATTACAGGTAATGAGCTTTACTTTTTAAAGTGCTTTTGAAACAGTGATAGTGAAAGAGTGTCTTATATCCTGCACTTATTTATTCAAATAAGTTAATTGTTAACCACAAATGAGTTCAAAACTAGTATGACTTGATATATGTGTCCTTCGGGCATATTCCAATCTGAATTTAAAAAAAGAAAAAAGATCATTCTTAAATCTAACCTTTAATATGTTGTGTATGGTTTAAGTGAAACTTTCTCAGGCATTCTTAGCTTTTTCATATTGCAGCTGATTTGCTTCTGCAGAAGAGTAAACTAAGGTGTGGAAATGACTTTTCATGCAGATGTCAAAATGCAATTGAACATTTTCCATCAGCATAGAGATCAAAATTAGGACAGTATGTTGTAGAGAACAGGACAGCCACTAAAGCATAGTGTGTGTATGTGTAAAACAGGTTGTGACTCCGGTTTTGGCCACAATCTTGCTAAAATCCTGGACAAAGCTGGGATGAAGGTGTATGCCGGAGTGCTGGAGGAGTTCGGACCTGGTGCTCAGGAGCTCAGGGAAGTTTCATCTCCAAAGCTCACCATCCTACAGATGGATATCACAAACATCAGCCAAATCTCTGATGCTCATAAGCTTATCAAGAGTCAAATAGGAGAGACAGGTAACTAAAAAGTACCAAAAAATTACAGTATGTACTAGAATTGAGAGCTTGTTGTGGTTAATTCCTTATCAAAACCTGATACAAAGATTTGCTTGTCCTTCAACAGTGATGTATTCTTGTTTGACAAAATTATATAACTTTTCATAAAATGTAAGACACATTACATAAAATGTAATAATATCCTAAAACCTTTGGACCCTAAATCAAAATCACACACAGTTGAAAGTTTTCCAGGGGAAAATACAGGGCATTTTTTTTTTATAGTAGTCATATGATAGCTTGTAAAGCCTGTTTTGATACTTGATCTACTCACTACACAACAAATACAAACAAATTAGCCAACAAAAATACTAAAATATTAAAGCATTTTCAAAGTTTGGCAGTTTATGGCTTTAATGTTTAAAATCAAATACCTATGAGAAATAACCAAAGTGAAAACTGATAAGGACTGTGCATTACATTACATTTGAAATGTATCTGAAACAATTTACTGATTTATGAGTTCTTCTCTCTGGTCAGGTCTTTGGGGACTGGTGAACAATGCGGGAGTGCTTGGACAAATGTGTGATGGAGAACTGCTTCCCATGAGAATATTAAGAAAAATCCTGAATGTGAATTTTACTGCTGGTGTTGAGGTGACCAAAGTTTTCCTCCCTTTGGTAAGACAAGCACAAGGAAGGATTGTGTGTGTATCCAGTATGTCAGGTATGTTGTGGCTTCTACTCTCTAGATCACTATGTTATGGCTATGTCACCTACTTTTTTTTAGCATCATGTCCAGTAAAGGTACATAAAGGCTTTGTGTGTGCTTTTATCTCCTTTATCTTAATCTTAAAATCCTATATAAAGATAACATGTTAGATAAGATTTGGTTACCACCATGACTTTTTGTCTCAGGACTTGTCATGTCAGCACAAGTTTTTAGATTATAAAGGAACATTGTGAAATAACATCAAAACACAGCCCAGTATATTGGATATTGTCTTGTTTGGAGGGTTATCTCGGGGTTAGTTTGATTTTCAAAATCTGAGCATTTTATAAAAAATAAAAATCAACACTGCACATAGATTTAAGAGTGTAAATGGATAGTCAGTAAGTGCATACTATTCACTTCAACCTGACCATCCTGTCATTCATGCATTCATGTAGATATTTATTTCAATGGATTTTCCTAGGAGAAGTGCCGTTCCCTGGTTTCGCTGCATATGGAGCGTCTAAGGCAGCTGTGATAAATTACTATGGAGCTCTGAGACAGGAACTGTACTGCTGGGGTGTAAAAGTGACCATTGTTCAACCAGGGGGCTTCAAGACAAGTAAGTACTGACCCAGATATTGTTGCACAGGTTGTTTCAGATCTACACCATGACCCAGTGTATTTAATGTGTCCATGAATTTTCACATTATCATTTTCATCCAGTCAAAGAAACACAATATTTGTGCATCAGACATTTTAGGCAGTCAAGAGGAATGGAGCAAAATCCAAAAGGAAATCCTCAGCACCCAGCCCCTAGAAGTAATAGATGCATATGGAGAAGAGTACATCTGCTCTATGCAGCACCGTTTAAGTAAAATGACTACTCAAGCCTGTCCTGATTTCAGGCCAGTTCTGGATGATCTACAACATGCATTACTCTCAGAAAAGCCAAGGCCGTTTTACCACCCGGGACACACTGCCTGGGCCATTCCGTTCCTACAAAGGATCTGTCCAACGTGGCTGTTTGATGGCATCTTTGCACAGATATTTACTTATCACAAGTTCTGTCCAGCAGGTGTGGCTTCCAAAAGATGAAACACTTTATAGTGAGACTATACACTATGGTCTAACGGTATGCCTATGCCAACATGCATTTCTGCAGTGTCCAAATATGTTAATGATCTACTTAATGTGCTTAATGATCTTAATTTTCAGAATGAGGACAGACTCTGCAGGAAGTATAAATAAGATAAATGTAAGTCGCTCTGGATAAGGGCGTCTGCCAAATGCTATAAATGTAAATGTAAATGTAAATCCAATGACTAGAATCTTAAAAACAAATGAATTAATACGTTCTTCTGTCTTGCTCTGTAACCATTCTGAAAATGCATGGTAGGGAAAGCTGCCTTTTTTTCCCCCCTCCAGTCACAGTCTCAGTCACCAGCCACTGGGGGAAAAAGGGTTAATCCACAGGAAGACACTCATTATATACTTGCTTGGTAGAAGCTATATAGAGATGTGTATTTTGGGCACAGCTCAAATACTTGAGGGATAATACCCAGGGGCTGTTCATAACTTTATAAAGCCTGTTGTGTTTGGATGTGTTTAAATGTGAGCCACTGGAGCACTGAAAAGAAGTTACTTTAATTCTCCTTTTAAACCCAACATGCAAGGACATGCAATGCAGAGCCAATGTAGCGCTCTAATTTCTATCAGCATCCTCAAGTTTTTGCTTAATATTCTCAGGCTTTCATTCCATATTCTCAGTTTTTTTTTATTTTTTATAGTAACGGCTCCACACGATATATGTAGATAGAACTACAGAGCTCTTGCCTGTTCCTTGTGAAAGAATTCAATACATATCTTTAAGACATTCCGCTGGTGCTTTTTTTTTTTTTTTTTGTGCGTGTGTGTCCCGAATCTAAGTTCAGTTATTGTGCTATATTTATGGGTCAATAACTGCGTCATGAAAATGGAAAAACATGATGTGTATTAAGAAGTTTTTGTTAGAGCCTAAAGACAAGAGATTATTACACTGTGTCTTGAGTTTTACTTTAGCAACAGAAAACCCATGCGTACTCCAGCACATTTTTTGGAATTACATTACTTTTCGGTCTGGAAATACCAGACCTTTAAATTCCACAGGCATTCCAGATCTTGCACAATAACCTTAAATGATACCTTTTCATGGGTGGCCAAAAAAAAAAAGTGTAAAATAAAATAATTAAAAACCCAACACACATTACAATGATCATAAACTTATCCATTAAAAAATAAGGATGTACAACATCCATTTTTACTGCCATTTTACAGCACCCTTTTTTCACTCAATGATTGTAAAGCATTAAAACATTAAAGTCCAAAGTGTGTGCATGTATCTTTATATATATAAAAAAAAAAAAAAAAACCCACACACACACTTTATAAAGCCTATAAAAATGCCTCAATCCTGGGGCTTTAAGAACACTTTCTTGGGTTGTGTCTCTACAATATTCTGGTTGACATCTTCCTCTTCATTCTTTAGAGATGTGCATTCCCTTTTTTTGGCAAATCTTCTTTTCATGCTTTCAACCAAGCTTCCATATCTATAAGAAAAAGAAAAATAGCTTTAACTGAATCTGCAGGGTAAACATAAAACTATTTTGATAGAACTGCTCAAAACCAATGTTTCGTATCTCTCTTCTACACATACCTCATAGCCATCTCCTCATCTGTAATATCTGTGTCCATTCGAGTCATATCCTTCTCCTCCTCTTCATCCTCTTCTTCTTTAGGAGCATTCATTAAAACCATCAGCTTCTACAGAGGATTCAATCAGATGGTAAAGAAGACACTATAAGGTTACCAGAAAATAGGAGTTGATATTTACATGCAGGGAAAACAGACACACACACACACACACACACACATTACCTCAACCTCAGAATTGAATCCCTTAAATGACATTCTTCCATAAACCAAGTCTTCACATGGGACATAACTTCTTTCTTCAACAATGAAGCTTCTATAAAGGACAAAACAATTCAGTTGAGTCTAAATGTACAAAACAGATATGCAAGTGCTGCCTATTAATATGAAAAATATGCATTTTCATAGACTTTCATACTAGCAGGGATTTATTTTGTGTGATAGAAATGTACATCATCACAAATTAAATCTTTATACATTTTCTAAAACTTATTTAACTACACAAGGTGATAAGTGTCAAGTGGTTCTCTATGTTGATGGCCATGATCCTCCTGGTGATTTTCTCAATCAATTGTGTCTTCAACCCATTCTGTCATTTTGTGGTAATTCAACTGCCTACATAAAGATCACTTCCATATAATAACACAAATTAGATCATGTGGCTCCACCAGTGTTGACATCTATGAAATAAGTACAGCTTCACCACCTCCTAAATCCCAGTTTTCCCCTGTATACAATAGAAATAGTGTCAGTAGGAAATAGCAGTTATTGAAATCATAACCACAGGAAGATTATAAAATCTTACTCTTTTGCTTTAAGTTCAGGCAGGTCCAGATACCAATGTTCATCACTTATAATCCTCTTCTCTTCTTCCTCAAGTTGTTTCTTTGCCTCTGCATCTAGGCCTCTTTGCATAAACTGCAGAGAAATAATAATAATAATAATAATAATAATAATAATAATAATAATAATAAAAATAAAAAAGTGTTATTGAAGTGTGCAGTTAGACAAGAAACAACCCCTAAATCAAAGCCTGAAGCATTCACTGCGTATTTATTTAGCCAGATCTGACATTTGTGAAAATCTGAGCCCAAATTGACCAGTTAGATTGAAACCCCACGAGATGAATTATAACCAGTTATTTATTGTCTCTGTAGCTTGACTTCAAAGCTCATACAATTCTCTCAGACGTGTTTTTTTTTTTTTTTGTCGCAGTGCAAACTACAAATCCTAAACAGCACTCTTTCCTTCATTTCGCCTCCAGTAAATGTTTTATGGTGATCAGGAAGAGTGCGCATGCGTCAGTTTTCTGTATCGACCTCTGCGAAGGGAGTTAGCGAGAAACCAACACTTACCTTCATCCGTAAAAGGTTTTTCGACAGTTTCGTTGAGCCGTCGTTTGGCATTTTGTCGTGTTCTTGTTAGAAAAAATTCCTACCTGTAAATTAAACAAAAACTACCCACAACTACGTTTGCTTTCTGTTTTTCCCACTGAAGTGTTTAGCTAACAGCATCACATAAACATGCTCCACGCGCACGTAAATAGAGAGACACATTGCGCATGCGCACAAGGCCTATGTAAGACCCGCTTAATCGCACAGTCGACCGTGCAGCGGCTACTCACGCCTGATGCGCTAATGCTGGAGACGAACATTGAAAGTGAGCGAAAACTTTTATTAATCTTTTAAAATTTATTCTCATTATGATGTTTTTCTCATGGTGGCTTCAAAATATACTCATGTTTGTGAGTTAGCATGTTTTCACTTAACTGTATATTTTTGAGTTGAAGTGAATTATAAAATAATGATCATGCACCTGCTATTAGTGAAGTGAAGTGACGTGTATGGTGACCTCTACTCAGAATTTGTGCTCTGCATTTAACCCATCCAAGTGCACACACACAGTAGTGAACACACACACGGAGCAGTGGGCAGCTTTTTTTTTTTTTTTTTTTTGCTGCGGCGCAGTTGGGGGTTAGATGCCTTACTCAAGGGTCTCACCTCAGTCGTGGTATTGAGGGTGGAAGAGAGCGCTGGTCATTCACTCCCCCCACCTACAATCCCTGCCGGACCTGAGACTCGAACCCACGACCTTCAGGTTCACCTTCAGGTAATAAGTCTGACTCTCTAACCATTAGGCCACGACTGTCCACGATAGAATAGTTATTCCAACTGAGTAACTTCGTTGGAATAGTCAGAGTGTGTTAGTCAGAGTATCTATCTATCTATCTATCTATCTATCTATCTATCTATCTATCTATTTATTTATTTATTTATTTATTTATTTATTTATTTATAATTTCAGCATGATGCAAGGACCAAATGCATAAGGACTCTTTTCTTTAATAACAATTGTCTTACTTCCTAACTTGTGTATTAGCACTGGTTCTAGTTTGTGGCACGCACTTATGAAATTCCCAGCAACACTTTGGATAAGGCCATCTGCTAAATGTATTAAATGTAAATGTAAACATTAAAGCTTTTTGGTATTTAATTGGTGTATAGCTGCATATCTAGAGAAAAATTAGACCTATATTAAGGCAACAAATTACACTAGGAAACGGTGGAATGTGGAAATTAGTCCCATGGTGTACATTAGGCTTTATGAATAAATAAGTGTTTATGATGTACCTCCTTCTAGAATGGCATGACAGTAATCCATTTTAGTCTATACGATCGCCAAAAAACAAAAAAACAAGCATATTGTAAGAATTACTTGTGTACTTCAGTGATTGGAAAACACAACTGTTTGTTTATCACCTTATTAAAAAACCTTTTCACTTGCGAAAAAATCATGTTGCCTACATACATCATCAAACATATACACAAGACATTTTAATAAAGTTTTATTCATTTTTGTGGGATCATGGAAGCCTTTTAATAAAATATGGGTTCATGTAAACTCTTGCACCACAATCTGTTTTAGTGACATCGAAGACTCTGGACCATGTGGTGAGTTTTGAACTCTGATCAGCTCCTCTTGTAACTGAGCCACGGGGTGCTCTAATTTATACCCCAGATCAACCATGGCCTCCAGCAGCGGGCTACGATACTTGTACAGTCCATAGCGCCTTACTGCTGGCAGTGCCCTGTTTCCAGTCTGGAAAGCTGCATGGAGATCCTCCAGGTCCCTCTGGCACACCAACAGTGCACACAGTGTTGGCACGAGCAGGGACGAATCATGAGAACACAATTTCTCCTGGAGCACTAGTGCATTCTGCAGGACCTCCAGGGCATGAGAATATCGGCCTCCACGCAGCAGATCGTAGGCAGTCTTCAGCTCAGGGTGAGTGAAGAATGCTATAAAAGCAGGTGAGCGGCGGATGTAGCGCAGAGAGTACAGCTGGGTCAGGTAGTCACAGAGAGTCACACGCCGTTCAGTGATGTTCTCCTCTGAGAAGTTGCCCATCAGCCTCTTCTTGGGCAAGGTGACATCCTCGAGCTCCTCGCTGAAGTCCTGAAGGAGCTCATGGTGCAGGTGGAGGAACTCGGAGTAGCGGCGCTCGATGCTCACGTGCTTAAGATCATAACTGCCTGATCTGATCACTATTATCTGATACACCTGTGAGAAAGGCCGAGTAAGCACCTGATGATAAACCTGTATGATGCCCTCATGCAAAAAAAATGACACTAGACATACAATATATACACAGCTTTGCTAGAGATATTGATAATCATGCACAATTAATCTGTGTGGGCCATGGCTTAACTTACCACGTATCTGGATGTTATGTGTTCTATAGTACGGGTGGATGGGATCTGAAACAGCAGTTTGACAGACCTAATCTCTTGTTTCACTGCCCTCCAATGCTGCTGAAGCTCTGCTGTAGTGAGACAGGAGGCACTGAAGCCTGCACATGCATGCAAAAAACACTCATTTATTTAATAATGAAATATCTTCAGTCTATCATGCACACACTCACATGTACAGTCAGCATCCTATGTAACAGACAATACTGACCAGTATCAAATGATGTCTCCTCTAGTTGCGCAGCATTAAGAGGATGTGTGGTTTCATCATCGGTCCTCAAGTTGAGCAGCTGAGAGTCTGAATCCATGGCCACAACATGTACACATTTCCTCTTTTTTTCTTCTAAAGTAGAAGTTTCAGCCATCAGCACAAGTGTTGTAAACATTAAATATACATGGTACTACACTGTACAAATATACATATACTACACTGAGAAGAATTCAAACTAGCTACACAGCTGAGAAAAACACATTTAAAACGTATCTATGAATATATAGTGACACGTAGCACTTCTTTGTTCTCAGGTTATAACTGACAGTGGTGGAGGAAGTGGTCTGATCAGTACTTATCATGCTGAAAACAGAATGGAAATTTAGCATTCTGTCTTCCTCGTAGTCTGTAGTAGTTCTGCAACAAAAAAACAAATCTGAAGAAAACTCAATTACCTGTGTGAAGAACGTGGGTTAAAGCTAGACGGCTAGTTTGTGAGCTGGAAATTCATTTACGGAAATATTACCATATATAAAACACTATATAAAAGAGCCAATAATGTAAAACTGACATGCTAAACGTTTTCTCAAGAGGAACTGAAACCAAAATGTGGGAGTGTCTCTGTTCTTCATAACTTTCATTAATTCCATCACATCATCATTGTTTTTTTGTTTTTTTTTTGGGGGTAAACAATTTTCCAGTAACAATACATTAATACAACTATGATACAATGCAGCCCTTCTACTGTTGTTGTTGTTGTTGAAGTTTCTACAGTTGAAATCCGTGATGTTCCACCAGGGGTCAATGTTTCATTTACAAAAGAAATTCTCCACAGAAATACTATTATAGATTAGTATTAGAAGAACAACCTCTGATTTAGCTTACTGAAGGAAACACATTTAATGAAAACAAATATGACTTTACAAATTTGTAATGTATTCATGCATTAATGCAGAAAAGCTTGAACCTCAAACCTCTCTAGAACGTTTTAGAGTAATGGATGTTGGGAACAACCCTGCTGATAAAGCCGAGCTGGTTAAACAGGTACACCATGTTTGCCGGCTGGAAGTGTTGCTAAAAAGGAAACAATTTCTGAAATAAAACGACTAGGGCTATATCACAGACAAGTTGTTTTTAAGAAAATAACACAACAGCAGGGTGGCACTGTGATATAGCAGGTAGTGCTGCTGCCTGACAGCTCCATCCTGAGCTCGATCCTGAGCTTGATCCTGATCCTCTGTGAAGATCACCATGTTCTCCCTGTGTTTGCGTGGTTTTCCTCCGAGTTCTCCGGTTTTCTCCCAGAAACATGTAGGTAGACACATTGGCTACAGTAAATTGCCAGTACGTGTGAATGTATGTATGTGGTGCCCTGCAATAGACTGACATTCCAGCCAGGTGAATTCTCCTATGTCCGGAGTTCCCAGGTTAGGCTCCGGATCCATTGTCAACCCTGACAAGGGTAAAGAGATACACCAAACGTGTAATGATCGCGAAGATGCGTTCTTAAACATTTCCATGTTCAGTGTTGTTCGTAATATTCTTATGCAAGAAAGGCATTACAAGGGTGTGCTCAGTATTAAACACTACTATAAAGACTGTGTGAATAATGCTAGTGATATCACTCATGGCTGTAACATTACTGTGCTGTCTCATGCTGCTTCTCCTTCTTATTTCATCAGCTTTTATCTTACATTTGTTTTCTACATCCGGTTAAAGTACAGCTGTACTGTTCGTTTTGTATTGTGTTGATGAAGACTTAACATTTTATTATAAATGTTAAAAATATGAATTATGTATATTATTTTATATAGACAAGACAAAGAGTTTTAGCAAACATTTAATATCTTTCACAGATGTTCCTTTATTATCAAATAGTATATGTTAAGATATTAACAGTAAAGAAATCACAATGATATCAGCTTGAGTTTTTCCATTTCACTTTCTGAATTTGATATAGTAAATCTTCTCTAATAACATGTATGCCTGGCCCTTCCATTTATATAATCAAATAATTGTAAAATGTCCATTAAACAACAGTTACTTTTGATTCACTAATCTGATTGGACGTGTGGTGTAACAAGAGTGCTTATATTTAGTGTAACGGCACTGGGACGCTTCACTGTGTGTATCACTCTGCTAGTCCATGTTCACCACGTAAAATTCCAATTCTAGCAACAGTTAACTGAAACTCTTACTACAGAAGTTAGTGACATCAGCGGACATGGCAAATGATACATTTTTCATGAATATAACTTTTGATTTAAAATATGAAAGCTCATCAGATGAAGATGAAACGGAAGAAGCGAAGCCGGTTTCACCGGATGCACTTTTAACGGGAATGTACAAATCACTGTGGCCAACAAGCAAGCTAGCCAGCTAGCTGACAGGCCATCAGTGAGTGTGGCTTCTTCGGGATCTACTTCCATTACCAGACCAAAATAAACAAAACATTTGGCTCTGTGTCTGAAATGTCAGTTATTCAATATTAATTTCTTGTTTATAGAACTGTTGTATAAAAGCGATGGCTGAATCACAGCTGTGCCGATATTCAGTATAACTCAAGTCTCACCTCTTGTTCGTGCGATATTGCTTAATTATATATATATATTATTAGTCAAAATTAAACCTGATTCTATCCGACTTCATAAACCTTCTTGATAAAACCTCTGCTGCAACCATATAAAAGAATGTGTGAGAATTGTAGTGGGATGCTTGTGAGTTTTGGATGCATGAACCACTGTATGAGACAAAAGCATCTGTGTGATCCTCCTCAGCCCCACTCATTCATACGGCCATAAGCACATAACCCCGACACAGCACAGAGAACAATGGCATCAAGCAACTATTTTTAATTCACTCCATTGTTTAACGTGGCAGCCTGGTGCTTGGCATTTATTTATTAGTTTTGATACATACATTTTCTATTGTCCGGGACATAATTCCTGTTTTGTTCCACAGATGCTGGGTTAGTCTGCTCTGTCCGTGCCAGCTGTGAGAAGTGTTACTGTTTCATTGTGGCACTTGGCCCATCTGCTGAATAGCTAATAGGATTTTAACATTGAAATGTACAGTAGTATTGTCATATGCACAGGAATAGGACAGAGCACATGTGTTTATATCTGAATTACTGCAATAAAAATCCGACATGCTTTCATATTGGTTCAATATCCTTAAATCAAGGATATCTTCTTGTCCCATTTCTAGGAAATTGATGTCACTGTCTGCTATTGTAGATGGTCCAACATGGATATTCTAAAGATATTCTATAGACTTACACTGCCCAAAAACAGATGTCCAAGCATCATCTTGTAAGCTGCTGTAATCATAAAGACCACGAGGCTTATCCTGAACATCCTAATTGGCTTTAGAGTTTACAGTCATAGAGGACGAATATTTATAATCCCACTACCTGGTGTCATCCAGAAGAGGATGGATTCCCTTTTGAGTCTGATTCCTGATTTCATGGACGACCTGAAGATCTTTGGGATTGCTGCGGATGGTGCCGCTTGGGGGCCGTGGAGATGGCTTGGGGATCTCATATGGGTAGCTGTACTGTGATGGCTTGGGACTGTGATTGCTGTGGTGGCTTTGGGGCTGCGGTTGCCACAAACAGTTTTGCACTCAGGTCTCCATCAGTGGATAGTGGATAGGTTCAGCAAACCAGACTTCATGTGAAAAGTGTGATGAATTCACTGGTTGCACAGTTGCACTATTTGTCCATGTAGTACACAGTTATAAATGGGATTTATTTATAATCGCACTATCCATTAGCACCCAGATGAGGATCGGTTCCCTTTTGAGTCTGGTTCCTCTCAAGGTTTCTTCCTCATATCCTCTCAGGGAGTTTTTCCTTGCCACCGTCAACTCTGGCTTGCTCATTAGGGATAAATACACATTTACAATTCATTTTGATTTAATTAATTTGAATGTATTTACTTCTGTAAAGCTGCTTTGACAATGTCCATTGTTAAAAGCGCTATACAAATACAATTGAATTAAATTCAATTGAATTCCGCTCAAGGTTTCTTCCTTATGTAGACTCAGGTATTTTCCTTGTCCCTGCAACTCTAGCTCCTTTCCTGTAAATCTAAATCTACCTCTGGATTCTGTAAAGCTGCTGTTTATTGTTAAAAGTGCAAATAAAATTCAATTTAAATGAATTGATGTATTCATTTAAGACTTAACTATCATTACACAACATCAGACTGCTTCAGACATTACTAGCAGACTAAAGTAAAGCCAATCAAGTAAGTAAGTAAAAATTAAAATCAATGAAATCTAGTTTCCCCAGTGTGTACTCTTTACTGACAACGTCATACTACATTGTAAGCAAATTATGAAATGTCCAATTATATGAATTAATCCTAATTAATGAAATGGACAGTGTACAGTCACTCTGTAGGTTTTTTTCAGCATACAGACAATTCATTTGGATCCATATAAAGCAGTTTTAGAAATGAAACCCCTTCAATTCACAGGACTCATCAGCAGGCCTGACTCACTTTTCTTACTCTCATAAGTAGACGTCCCCTATTAGTGTCACTGTATTTACTGAATAATTCATAGTGGTTAGATAGCATGCTTTAGAATAACTAACTAAATAACTTTATTATTAGCTGGGGTTTTAGACTTCATATAGGCACTTCCTGGCTTACTAAATTTTCTTTGTACCTTTATCTAGACTTACAATTAATGCATATCTTTCCATTTGCATCACACTGATGGGAAATAAGACCCTGAAATAAGATGGCTATGTAGCTGCCCTGCATGAAACAGAAACCAAATGATGTGTCATGGAGTGATATGACAGTAATTAACCAACGTGAGGCTTGACTGGGGCAGAACAAAGGCAATGTCTTTGTGCTCTCCTGAATGTATTGATGGGTGATACCTAATAAGATGTCTTACCACTGTTACATTATTGACCCTCAGCCCCTTGCATAATTTCCATCTATAGCTTCTTCCTGCCTTTCATGCAGATGACAGTTGGCTCTGAATTGTTTGCCGATATTATCATTCAATTTCCTATCCTTCATGCAAACAAAACAAATTTCTGTGTTTCCATCCACCTCCTTTTGTTGTGCAGATTTATTCTATAGATCTGACGTGATATAGGACATAGACACATTAAGTAAACAGCAGCCTCAGAGTTTCATAAAGTCAGTGTGAATCACATAAAGGAATTTACCATCACTCAGCTGAATTGATACCAGTTGAATGATACTGCAAATCCAGTTGCCTTGACTTACTAGTATTACTAGATACCCTACACAGCTATACACACTGAGGCAAACTGATTTGCATATAAGTGTATGTATGTAAACACAGTTTCACTACCGCACAATGTCACATATAAATAATTAGTGCAACATTCTGCTCTATACACCCTCTCTTTCTCACATGCATACACACAAACAACACATGCTGGCAGAGCCCACACAAAGGCTCATCAGTCCCTGGATTATCATACCATCCGGCTGCCCTAGCTATAATTTGAGAACAATAGTGTACCAGGGTATGACAGTGAGGAGAATTCCTAGATCATCTGCATTATCTCCCAGAATTCATTGCTGCCCAAAACAGCAGTCTGCTGAATGTGAGCCTCTCAGTATGACTTCACTGAGAATATGAGGTCAACAAGAGTGTTAAACAGTCAAGCAGCGAACAAATGGAGGTACAGAAAACTGTATAAATTATTTATAATTCATATTAATTTTCTAAAATGCCATACAATGCAGCGGCACAGTGACTCACAGCTCCACTGTCTGTGGTTCGATCCTGAGCTCGGACTGCTGTCTGTGGGGAGTTTCACATGTTCTCACAGTGCCTGTGTAAGTTTCTTCCGGGTTGGTTGGTTTTCTTCCTACCTTCCAAAAACATGTCAGTAGGTGAATCGGTAGGTAAATTACCCCTAGATATGAATGAGTGTGTGTAGATATTATGCAGTAACACAAATCAACTGAGATAAAACAGAACAAGACTTTGTGAACCGTCATTACAGTAATACGTTTGTCAAAAGTCACATGTCCACAAATATACATTTACTCTAAATGTAATCAGTCAGCCAAGATATGTTTTCTGCTTTAATTCTGCACTGAAAATTAGCTATAAGGCTAATCTAGCTAATTAGAAGTGGCTGTCTATCTTACCCAAAATCTGTCTGTAACTATGTACCTTAAACAGCTCCCAGCTCTTCAGTAATGTCACACTGCTGGTTTGGTTTAGGACACAATATGACTTACTGCAACATATAAAAATTAATACAACCTAACCATGTAGCTAAATGTTGTAACATTATGGGGCAGCCATTTTGGACAAGCCTTCTCTCAGTATATACACACTATTTCTATTATTTTACAAATGTTTATTTAAAAGAATAAATTGTGTATTGTAACAATGTTATCTGAAGCTAGTATAGGAAGTTTAGGGCAGGTATTAATGACAAAAAAAACAACAAAACAAAATGGAGTGACATAGATTTCCATTACTTGTTAGTTACATTAGCTTCTTAGCTCCAGTACAAAGCTAAAGAAAATGCAGAACATCAAACACATCTTGGTTAATCGACTACAGTTCGAATTAGTTAAAAATAGTTTTAATTTGATTATTTTGCTGAATTATTCTTCTAAGGGACTCTGCTTTACTGTACCTTGAAGACTAATGTTAAATAAAGACTCTCTGAAGGCTTTGCAGGCCTTATTGCTCCAGTTCCCTTTCCCTGCACATTTCCTGCCACTCAAAGGATTGCTCTTTACATCATCTTGTTCAAGCTGGTTTGGGACAAAATCCAGTGCTGTGTGCGATAACTGGACACACTGTCACATTGGTCTGAAACCTCTCCTGTACTGAGGAAGAGGAGCAGCAGGGTTGCTGTGGCAAAGTGAAAGGACAGGAAAGTAACTTCCTCTATAAAGGGTAATGTCTCAGGGTGTTTGCTATGCAGCTACTACTCTATGGAGTATGTGTGGAAGCCCTACACTGGAGTGTTCATCTCTCAGGGTTGGCGACCCTCAAGGATTGGCTTTGAGGCCTCACTGAAAAATATAAACATTCTCTCCATGAGAGGTTTTGTGATTTTATTTTTTTTAATCATGGGAATAAAATCATTGTAATATATATTAATGGTTTATGAATGTGTATATTTATAAAGTCTTACTGAAAAGACTTTCTGAATAATACCTTCAGAATGATCTACACCTGCATTGGATAATCCCAGAGCTTCTTCGAAGCCTACAATACTTAATCCAAAATGAAAAGCAGTCACCACTGTTTAGTCTAAGTAGGTGTGAAAATGTAGAGGTTTCCACACAAATAAACAGACCTGGTGGTGGAGGATCCCATAGAAACCCAGCAGGGTCAGAATCCTGGCCATAGGCTAATCATAATCGTGTATGGAGGCAAAGATTGTATTTGTAAGGAAGAGGAGAGCAGGTGTGGAGTGTATGATATGAGACCATGATGGCAAGTCTGGACTGTTATTCAAACGGACAGAAAACGCCACCGTCCCCTGAAGGAAAGATCATCCCCATGTGTACTGCCATCATTGTCAGGTGGGAACTTAGAACTAATTCCATGTTTGATGGTAAGAAACTTGACTGTCCCTCTTGGGCATATGAAAGCAAATCTGCACAGATATGACACTGTCACTTTGATAAAAGGGAATATTTCACACATACCGCGTTGTCAGACTCTACAGGTAAATTATGCTGTGAATTTTGCTTAAGTGGAGCTTTTATGAAAAGCCAATTAGTAGAAAAGAAATTATAGTTATTGGCCTAAATGACACAGACACTTGTGCTTTTGCATTTTTATGCATTGGGTTTTCTTTTTGAAATTCTCCATACTGTTTCCGTTATAATCAACAGCTTATATAGAGTACATGTATTCCTTTTGCTGATGCTTTTATCCAAAGTGATTTACAATTGAGACAGGATATGACTGAACAGTTGAGGGTTAAGGGTCTTGTTCATGGACCCAACATTGACAGCTTGGAGTTGCTGGGAATTGAACTCATAACCCCAAGTCTTCACCATCACTGCCTTCATATAAAGACATATTGTCCCAAACTACAATCCCAAATTAAAGTAAAGGTGAACATTAGCTCTATATCCTTCTAAATGTGCATTAGAAATGTTGACTTCACTTTTATATTTGCTCATATTGCTCATAGTACCTATAAACTGAATAAGCTTGATATAAACAAGAGACAGAGATTGATTGGTTAGCCAGCTAATCTAGGCTTTATTTTGATTAATGAGGATTAACTAAGAGCAACTGGATGAGTAATAAGACCAAATTACCATTTGGTCCATATATATTAGAGATGTAAATGTGTCCAAGGCTTTGTCCATTAGTTTGCTAAAGGTGGGCACAAACATCAGCTGATCATCCTGAAGTGCAAGATTATGAAGAAACAGTATCAACAACAGGGAATACGTTCAACAATGAGTTCTTGATCAGAATCAAAGGTTGATATCTATCTGCTCTGCCATCTGCAGTTGGAGGTCCTATCTCGTGTCTAGCTCCTTCTCTCCCACTGAGCACCAGCTGTCAAAATCTAATCAGCTAGGCCATTTAACACACATGGATAATTCTCTCCCTCCACCTACACACTCCTTTGTTTTTCCTTATCATACTTACATGTCAGTCAAAAAGGGTTCAAACAATCATTAAGTTGCCATGAATTCGAAAAAAAAAAAGGCAAGTTTAAAGTATCCACCTTTCCAGGCAGCTCTTAAAATAGCAAAAATATTTCTTGCACAAGTTCTGTTAAGTACAATTAACACTCTGACATAGATTTTATGTGTCTTTGGATATTTTAAAAAATTCTTTCATGGCAAGACGAATAACATTAGATATTATATCACACTGTTTGCTCTTATGTGGTGTGAAGCGAATCAAGATAAATATATTATTAAACAATTAGTGATTTGAGAAAAGTTAGAAATTACTTTATTTTAGCAGAACAAACTAATCTAGATCTAACCTAATCAGAAAAGGTAAAACCGTTATCACTGTAATTAGGGACTTGAGACTCATCATGTATCTATGTTTTACAGTTTATACTAGCACTGTCTAGAAGTCTTTATTCTAACTCTAGTGTGCCTGCATTTAAAGCATTTATTTAGAGTCTCATTAGGATCTGACAACAACCAGTTAATAAGTTACACAGAAATGTAGTTTTCCTTATTTCATTGCTATTCTGTGTAATTGTGAATGGTCTGTGGCAATAATACTGATTAAACTGGAATAATGCATAAGAAACTCCATATGCTGGTCCAACAGTTGATAGACTTGCTGAAAGTGTTTTAACGCACTTTATTGCAATAGAAAGTTGCAAAGCCAGCATAGCTCTTCTCTCTGGAACTTACTACAGCAGGCACAGCCTGACCCCACAGTCATGAAACAACTGACTAAGCTTCTATGACTGATATGATCTGAGCCATACGTGCAGCCAGCACAAAGCCATAATCACAGTGTTATCAGTAGTAGGGTTTGGGGTGGATAGGTTTAAGCCCTGGTGGAGATTTGGCCGTTCTTCTGTTATTGAATATTTCCATTGTCAGTTTAACAAAAGTGTGATGATCATGCGGAAAATGCTTACAAAGGAATTGCTTTCTTTGCATTGTAAACAGCATGCTGATATCAGCAGATTTGAAGAGAAATTTGTGATAATTGGAAAAGTGATGTTTTGTTTGCCATTTATGAGTCCTTACAACAAGCTGCCAGGGCCATAAAACGTATAATAAAATCATAGCAAAATATTCAGTGGACATCCTATTATTATTATTATTATTATTATTATTATTATTATTATTATTATTATTATTATTATTATTATTATTATTATTAT